>JZKD02S1622608.1:97995-120546 GCA_000966675.3 Picea glauca | reverse complement strand
AGAAAACAACAAGTGGGAGAATGTTGGGTATGTGTTATATTCTTTGCATGTGTGTGTGTGTGGGTGCGTCAGATACGACGACTGCGTCTGACGATCCCTTCACCTGTTTTGGGCGATTTTTGCTATTTTTAGCGGATTTTGCTATTTTTAGCTGATTTGTAAATTAATCCCGGATTAAGAGATTAGGGTTTTGGTATCTAAGGAATACCTATAAACATTGTATATATTGTATGGCGAATGGTGAAATTCGATATAATGAAAAAGAAAGGTTTTCCCGGTTGAGGGTTTCCGGTAAAGATCTCTGTGTATTCTGTGTATGAGCCATTGATTAATTTCTGCATTGCTTAAGAATATATATGCATTGCTTTACTTCGCAGGTTTAAAACTTACATTCGGCTCAAGATGAGATTCAATATTAAACCCCAAAATAGTTTTTCATATAACTATCAGCTATTACAAAAAACCATCTACCTTTCAAAATGAGGTTGACCTCCTTAGTTATACGAAAATCTCATGCAAATATTAACAACAATGTTTACTTAACAAAAAGAAAACAAAAGATAAGTTTCATTGCTTCCACGTGGAAGCTATCATTAAGCTTCAGTCAACTCAAAGGGTTATCTCAGCCATACTTAGACCACCGGGAGAAAATATCCTCACAATTATGCAAATATGGGAATCAATGATTCTCCATCGGGATGTTGAGCTTATCCTTCATTTCCATCACCCAGTCTCTGAATTTTTCCACCTCAGATCCTAGATGTCGTAGGGCCCACACTACCCCTATCAGTCCATCAGTGAACCTATTAACCTATCCTTTTTTTAGTATTCATATCTACTGAACTTCCGTTTCAAATTCAGCATCGAGCTCCTCGAACTTTCAGACTATTGTGCACAGGTTGAAAAAGTCATTGGGTGTGTCGATTTTTGGGAATATAAGTTTCCTCATATTTTGATTCATGTTGTTCCATTTCATGGTAAATTCTTCCCATCACTCATGCAATATCCTACGATGCTCTATCACTAATTTTACCCAATACTCTTATGTTATTTTGAACCTAACCAGGCTCTCATCTGTGAGCATCCTCACGCCATGTTCCTCGATTTCTCAACCTTTCTGGATTTCTATGTTGCACTCGATTTGTTCTAACATGTGATGATATTTCTCTGGCCATTTCATCATGTCTTTGTAAGCTATGAGTCCCATCAAGTTTTCCTCCTGATAGCCAATGATCCAGGTCATGAAAATATCTCTTTCAGACTTAAACTGACTATAGATCTCTCCTAGATCAGTTATCATGAATCTAACTGCTTGTGTGGTGTCCTGGTAATATTCCACTTGATTCTTGAATTGCACTAACTCAACTCTTATAGATTCAGCTTCACCCTCATCCTCTCGTTCCTTGTCAATGGTGGAATTGGATATAGCCATGCATGCTTCCAATAGTTCGCTCACCTTGTACTTCTTAGAATCCAGTAGGGTCTCTTCCATGGTAATTAACATTGCGTTGTCTAGAGTGAGTCTCCTCTTCTTTCCCATACTTCTTACCGCTACCTTCCTATTTCTATCATAATCTATAGCTTATACATCAACCACCTCGTCTATAGGCTCTGTAATCGTCTCGTCACCCCCATTAGAGGGAATTTCCCAAGATCCATGGTGTATGAAAATGTTCTAGCACTACCTCCTTACCTTTTCCAACTCCTAGCTTAATGGGTGAATTTCCAGTGTGTTCAATGTTGGAGGTATTATTCATGACCCCCTCTACTATGGTTTCTGTCGAATTCATTGACCCTGGGAGTGGAGAATGTGCTGACAATCATGTCTGGGTCTTTTAATACCCTTTGTTACTCTCCAACTCTTCATCAACCACTCCTTTTCTAGAGTTACCTCCTAATGAATTCTCAACATTGGGGTTCCCTTTTTCTTCTCCTTTTCCTTTTGTCTCATCCTTTGTGATCTAATTCCCATTACCATCCTCATATTTATTCCTTAGAGTTTTATTTTTCTCTCTATATCTTGTCTCTTCCTGGCCTTTGTTATAGCCTTCCCCTGTATCCAGTGACTGTGAGGTTCGATCTAAAGAGGTGATATGGCCTTCAGCTGTATTCAGGCCTATATCTATGTCCAAATGTTGTTGTCCTTGGGGAAATTGTGTGTCCAACATCCCTGTTACTACCTCATTCAAAATAGGAACTGCAAGATACACCTCCCCTATATCACTATCATATACCGTGATCAAATCAGCAATAACATGATCCACTCCCCTTAGGCCAGATGGTTTTTTTGAAATTGTAGTTGATGGTTGGGCTTCTGGTTCTCCTGTAGGTGTTCACTTTGAACTCATTTGTTCATTATATTCCCCAATTGAGGTATTTCCAGGGTTTTCTAACTCCTCTTCCTCTCTAAGAATGACTGGGGTTATTACCATGGATGTTATTTATGGCGCTATGATAGTTTCCCTTTATAATTTAGTCATTCTTTTTGCTTCTTCTAAGAGTCTTTTTGCTTCTTCTAAGAGTCGTTTTGCCTCTAACCTATCAATTTTATGCTTTGAACCTTCCTACTATGTTTGTGTCGCTGCCTCAACTCTTTTCTCTAAAAATTCTAATTTTTCATCCCCGAGAAAGACCATGAACCTTGGTCATCCATTTCCCTCACCTCTGGGTCGCTACGAGTCATGAGTTCTAGGAAATCTTCATAATGATTTTTTTTGTATAAATCAAGCCAGGAGGGAAGGGTTACCTTAGATTTTGTATTATTGTAGGGAATTTCCCATTAGAGGGAATTTCCCAAGCTACATGGTGTATGAAAATGTTCTAGCACTACCTCCTTACCTTTTCCAACTCCTAGCTTAATGGGTGAATTTCCAGTGTGTTCAATGTTGGAGGTATTATTCATGACCCCCTCTACTATGGTTTCTGTCGAATTCGTTGACCCTGGGAGTGGAGAATGTGCTGACAATCCTGTCTGGGTCTTTTAATACCCTTTGTTACTCTCCAACTCTTCATCAACCACTCCTTTGCAAGAGTTACCTCCTAATGAATTCTCAACATTGGGGTTCCCTTTTTCTTCTCCTTTTCCTTTTGTCTCATCCTTTGTGATGTAATTCCCATTACCATCCTCATATTTATTCCTTAGAGTTTTATTTTTCTCTCTATATCTTGTCTCTTCCTGGCCTTTGTTATAGCCTTCCCCTGTATCCGGTGACTGTGAGGTTCGATCTAAAGAGGTGATATGGCCTTCAGCTGTATTCAGGCCTATATCTATGTCCAAATGTTGTTGTCCTTGGGGAAATTGTGTGTCCAACATCCCTGTTACTACCTCATTCAAAATAGGAACTGCAAGATACACCTCCCCTATATCACTATCATATACCGTGATCAAATCAGCAATAACATGATCCACTCCCCTTAGGCCAGATGGTTTTTTTGAAATTGTAGTTGATGGTTGGGCTTCTGGTTCTCCTGTAGGTGTTCAATTTGAACTCATTTGTTCATTATATTCCCCAATTGAGTTATTTCCAAGGTTTTCCAGATCCTCTTCCTCTCTAAGCATGACTGGGGTTATTACCACAGATGTTATTTATGGTGCTATGATAGTTTCCCTTTATAATTTAATCATTATTTTTGCTTCTTCTAAGAGTCTTTTTGCCTCTAATCTGTCATTTTTATGCTCTAAACCTTCCTACTACATTTGTGTTGTTTCCTCAACTCTTTTATCTAGAAATTCTAATTTTTCATCCCCGGGAAAGGTCATGAACCTTAGTCATCCATTTCCCTCACCTCTGGGTCGCTATGAGTCATGAGTTCTGGGAAATATTCATAATGATTTTTTTTGTATAAATCAAGCCAGGAGGGAAGGGTTACCTTAGATTCTATGACATTTTGACCATCGTCTCCAAATTTGGGGAAAAATATAGCTTCTTAAAAAATGAGCTAGACTCCTCTTCGACTCGCTCGTTTAATCCCTTTGGGGTCTATCGGAAATACACTAACTTAACCTAGTATCCATTTTGTTAACATAACTACAGAGGAAATTATTATGAATACTTGTGCGTGAATATTTTCCTGGGTCGAGTACTCACCAATCTCAAGCTTTGCAATAAATACAACACAACTCAATCCTTAAGAAAAACCAAATTAATTGTGAGTTATCGTGAAAAAATTACAAAGTTCTTTGTGAATTATGAAATCATTCACAAATACATTCAAATAAATATCAATTAGCCTCTCATCGCGTGTGCTAGCTTTTGAAGTAAATACTATGAGAAAATCGACGGTGCGAAGGGACATTGGAATGGTCTATCGAGGATTTCAAAAATTTGTTGATTGGCCCGCAACAACCTTTGAGATCGAGAGTCAAATATTCTACTCATTCAAGGCTTTTAAATATTCACACATGTTAAAATCATTGATCTCGGTGGAGATGAAGGTATAATGTTTTGCTGCATGTGGTTTGATCGGGATGTGGATGTGACATCTATTAGCCAATCCAAATTATTGAAATACGTGTAGATTGAAAATCTATAGATGGGCAGTCTCGATGAGTTTGAAGATCTTCGAAGAGACCCACTTGATGGACTAGACTGCTCATAAAAAATTGTTTATAGAGCATTGGAAATGAGAGGGGTGCGTGATGAAGGATATGTTTTGTCTTCTTGGTCTGTCGATGCCGACGTCTATTGGCTTTTAGTGTTGACCTCATTGTTTTCATCTTTGCATGTGAATAACATTGGGTGTCGATGTCTAATGTTAATTGATGTCGATGACTTCCTCTTGGATTTACCGACGAGTGTTTTTCTGTTGATATCGGCAATGTCCAACACTCTCGGTGTTGGCCCTTTTATGAGTGAGTTTCACATTCATGCTACTGTCATTTGAAGTGACCGACACACGATGTTGATCGGTATCGGTGTTCTCGAGGATGTATCATGTGGTTTGACACTTGTATTAGTTTGGACAACACCTGATATTTATGGACATTGGTGTGTCGGGTGTTGGGGAAATTTTCTTCTAGTAGTGATGTCAAAGACCTTTCTAGGAAAATCATTAAGTATCTCATGTTTTTTTTATGCTCATGTGCAAAATATGAGATTTGTTGGGGGTTTTCTAGGTCTTTTAAAAGAAATTCAAACCGTAACAACAACGAGTAGACCAGGGGAAAATGGAAAATATGCAACTTATATAAAATAAAAAGGAGACAATGCAAACAATAAAAGAAAAGTGGTACCCAAAAATTGAAAATTTTGAGGGTGTGTTGAGTGCTAAACAAACTGACGAAGGAAAATTTTGCAGCAGAGAAACTAGTTTGATGAGAAGTAATGCATTGAAAGAATGAGAATTGAACATGAAAATTTTGCAGCAGTTGAAGGAATTCAATCAAGAGACATTAGACAACACAGAAAGAGTTTAATGAAAATATGATGACAAAATAATGATTAGATTGATTGAGACCCTTGGTAGAAGAGTTGCATAATAGTTCCTCGGGTCATGACAAACAAATTCGAGGAATGGTAGGATTGAATAATGAGGTAGACCCTCGTCAATTCCATAAAAATATCCCCCCATGAACGAAAGATCATTGGAGCATCCCTATAGAGTTCCCCGATGGATCTTGGGAGGAATAACTTGCAAGTGAGTATGGAAGTTGGTGGCATCCTATAAGAGATCAAGGAGTCGATACATGTGATATGAAGTCATCAGATCCATTTGAAACCATTCACAATAAACCTTGTATATGTGTATCTTTCTATACAGTTGGCGTTTGTTGTGACTAATTTACCTATGCAAACCGGTATGCATGGTCGATGCAAAATAAGGAGAATTATGCAATAATAGAGACCCAAGTATCTAAATTGGATGGAAGAAGCGTATGGAACTAATTACAGGCAGAATTCTTATTAAGTCCTCTCTCACATATCCTCTTGTAAATCCCCCAATGAAGTCTGGACCACCATGGAAGGAATTTTTGGAAAACTGGATGAGATGAGGGGATATATACTCGAGGTGGAATTGCTCACTTTGGATCCAAAAACCTTCGAAAATCTACAAGAGGTTTTTACCAAATATAAGTATTTTTTGTCCCAACTCAAGGCTTGCGGGGTTGATAAATCTAAGGAGGAGAAACAAATGGTTCTTACCATTATTTCCAAACTTGGTCTGGAATACTCAATGTTTATATCTACATTTCATTCAGTTAGACTGGCCTCTTGAGCTACCTATAAAATTCCTTCTCTTGAGGCATTTATTGAGTCTCTGATGCAAGAGAAGACCACAAGCTCATCAATATGGGAAAAATCAAAGTCTCAAATCCTCATGAAATTGCTATGCAAGATGGTAGCAGTCACCAAAATCAGAAATCTAAAAACCAAGATAAAAGAAAGGCACATGCAAATACAAAGAAGGAAGAGTACTCAAAACCCTTCAAAGATTCCTCTGGATCCAAAGGTGGAAAGAGAAGAAAAGGGGAGAAATGAACTTACTGCCAAAGAGGATTCCATGTAGAATCTGCATGCATGCAAAAACATATAGATCAAATGGAACAAATGCTTCAGCAAAACAACCTTGGAGATCGCATCCCCGAGGGTGCTAAGAAGAAAAATCCATAAGAACAAAACCCCAAGAAAGGTAATTCTAGACATGCTTTGATTGCCATTGAATTCTCTTCTGATGCTTGGATTGTAGATTCAGGTGCCTCACACCACATGGAATCCACAAAAGAAGTATACTCTTCATTGGACGCATGCAAAGTTCCTCCTATTCTGATGATGGATGACTCTCCAATTGAGGTCACTGACAAAGGAAGAGTTAAACTCACAAACGGAAGCTTCGAGAATGTGCTACATGTTCCCAAACTTTTCGTCAATATTCTCTCCATCTATCAGATAACAAACTTTGGCACCGGGAAGAGAGTATTATTCACACCTTATGTTGTGGATATCTATGACATGAAAACCAATTCCAAGTTTTCTACCGGTGAGGTAAATCATCAATCTAGAAACTACACATTTTCTGAATTTATTGAACCATATTTTGCATTACTGCTTACACATGTTGAAGAAAGAAGTAGTATATGACACGAAAGTTTTGGGCATTTAAATTTTAGATATATGGAATAGCTTAGCAAGTAGAGAATGGCTAAAGTTCTACCTGACATCCACTTCTCCAAAGAAATTTGTGAGGGATGTGTTCTTGGAAAACAACCTCAAGAGAAACTCGACAAAGGAAATACCCATAAGGCCTCCTCTCCTTTGGATCTGAACCACAATGATCCCATGGGACCTTTTTTGCATCCATCAATCAATAAATCAAGGTACGTGCTCATTTTTTTTATTATTTCTCATTCCATACTTGGACTTTCTTTCTCAGGAGAAAATATGAAGTCTTTCAACATCTCAAATATTTCAAAGCCCTTGTTGAGACATGCTGGCAGAGGGGCAGACCCAGGGTTCAACGCTACAACAACGCACCAACAAAATCCTAACTATCAACCCTTTTGGCAACACCTGCGAAGCAGATGAAGTATCACCCTACGTAGAGGCAAGGGTGGTTGCAAGACTCAAGTGTCTGCAAACTTAGTTGGGACATAGATCTATGATTCTAACACTTAACAGAGCACTCAACAGTTAACATTCATCAATACTCAGTATGAGTTACAATGTAGTTAAACCCTAATTACAGAGCATCACAATATTCATCACTATATCCAAGCACTAAGCACATCCACATAGGCTATATCTAGTATTCATTCATCTACATCAAAGCACTAAGCAAGTTATCATATAAGCACATCAACATATTGCACAAAGTAGAGAAACACAACATATAAGTGGTTCACCCCCACCCTGGGGCTACGTCCACCAACTCTTTGTATTCTTTATTATCTTTGGTCAAGCTTCTTACAGGCACATAGCATTCAAGTTCTACTCCGCAGAAGATAGGATATTTTCACGCACTCCACTAGATCCTCCTTCTTCTCGGTAGGGTATAGCACCAAGCCTTCACACAGTCTCTTACAGTTACTTTCACTAGCCTTGTAATCCTCACACAGTATGCACAAAGCATTTACAACTCTTGATCACACAGATCCAACTTTAGCACTTAGCCATTCATATTCACTACATCGTCTTAGCATCTATTTATACATACAAAATAGGCATAGGCATGGGTAAACCCATGGGTCGACATCCCATACCCATTACATAAGTTTGAATCCAAAAAAGGGCCCTAAAATGGGCCGAGATCCCACGATCTCCGCTTTGTCTTGTGCTCTGCCTTCGATAGTCTGTCGAAGTCCCAAAATTAGGTCAAACATCATCAAGTATCCTCAAAACTTGTTCAAGGGACAACATGCCCCCAACACTCACCTATGACTCGTCCTAAGTCACTCTGATCTGACTAGTTCTGCTTCAAAAGCCTCAATCTTGGATTGAGCTACTTCAACTTGTTGTTGTTCCATGACCTCCTATTCAATGAACTCTTGTATGGCTGCTTCATTGACAGGTCCCTCTAGGCCTTTTTCTGTTGTAGTGATGGCTTGCTCTAGTTTCACTCCTCGACCTTCGATCTCTGTGAATAGTTGGTAAGCCTTATCCTGTACAGGTTGGAGCCTCTGAGTCACTTCCATGAATTTTCTCTGGATAGTGTGGACCTATTGTTTGGCAGTGCGCTACTCCTGGGATCGCTTCATTCTTTCAATAGTTGACAGGGGCTTCAACTGCACCTATGTTTTCTTTGCTTGATACTTTTCCTCTTGGAGTTGTGACTCCAGTGCCTTCAGTTATGGATTCTGAGTGAGTTTTTCATAGGTCTGGGAACTGCGATCAGTGAGTTTCTTACATTCCATGGCAAGGGCTTTGATTTTCTCGACTATGCTTCGAGCAGTTGCTTCTCTTTGATCCCTCACATCCTGTGGGGTGTTGGGCACTGTGCGGAGCTCTAAGTATACTATTAGTTGTTGTAGATGTTGAATTGATTCTGCAAGATGTTCTACTTGATGTGTGACTCAGTCTTCTTCTTGTGGCTCTAAGCCTGTCACAGAGCAGAGTGATTTGTTGACTTATTCCTTCACTTTGAGTTGATCTGCGAGCAACTATTATTTTTCTTGTTTCATCTGTACTTTATCTTCTTCAAACTTTTCCTAGAGGGAAACCCTCTCCTATTTTACAACTCTGTGTTGTTCTATGATTATGCCTTGCACTTGCTTCAAGGCCTAGGTGACTTGTTTTGTTTCTTCTTGAGCATGTCAATGGCGAGCTTCGACCACATTAGCTAGTTGATGGAGTTGGGTTGGCTCATCTTCCAACTCTAGTTCTCTTGATGGCAGGGGCGCAGTGGAGACTGTGCGACTAGAATGAAGGGCCTGATGTACCCCTCGGAGTTTGACTTCAATTTTATCATACATTTCCGCCTGCTTGTCTTCTTGTTTCTCGGCAATTTCCAGCAAAACATCGTTTAGAGATGAGATGATGAAGTCAAAATCATCGGCAGTAAGCACAATCTTCATCTTGGTCACAGTGTCTTTCCATTTCTTCTGGGAAGACAGTTTCGAGGGAGAAACCTTCCTCTTCTTTAGGGGATCAACCTTGTCTCTAGGCAGTGTTACTTCACCTTTCTTTTTTTCATCTCCCTTGTTGTTTATCTCTTCTACTTTGTCATCACCCCCTTGGTCAGGTGATACTAAAGCAGTATTTCTTGAGGCCCTGCTTAACTCTTGGAACTCTTTAGTCTTATTCGTTCTACTGGGGTCGGGTGTATCATGTTCTTTATGCATGGTCTCTGGGCTCTGAGGGTTAGACATCTCTGCAGGGTCTACAGAAATAAGGAGGTTTGCAGACCAATCCTTAGTGATCTCCTCCAGGTCTTATTCCGTGAGTTTGTAGTACAACTGAAGCGACTCCTTATGTTCATCATCTCACGCTATTAGGTAGATGAAGTGTCGATCCACGCAAAACTTCATCAGGGGTCAGAACCTTTGTAGGGTGATTGAGGTCATGCGAGGTTCAGCTTCGATGGCTCTCTTTAGCTGAAGGTAATATGTATGAAAAAAAATGTTCGACTGCCACTATTTATTCATATCACTTGAGTGCCAGAGTGTGCTAAACTTCACAGCAAGCAGCTCGGACGGTTCAATATCCAGAAAGGTCACACCTTTCGGCATCTCCCAGGAAAAGAAGGCGATGAGGATCAGGAGCAAGCTAAAGTTAAGCTCGTAGCCCCTATCCCAGGATTGTCAATAGTCTAGTTCTATTTGATTAACTAGGTACTTCACCTAGTTCATCGACAGGCCTTCCATCCACTTCCCTGTGAGACCAACGACAAACCCTGTGACCTACGTAGGTATGTTCTTCCTTACTAACTTTCCCGCTATGAGCTGGCAGGCTAGGTGCACTGCGCCATTCTGGATGGAGGCTACCTTTATATCCTCGTGTCCCTTTTTCAACATTTTCGTATGTATCTTTGATCTTCTGTGCTAGTGCGCGATCTGTGGATTTTCTTGGATATAACTCTTGTGGGTTGGGTCCTTGCATACTTAATCCAGTGATCTTATGGATCAACGTCAAAGCGACTGTAATACGATGGTCTAGCCATAAGTTACCGCCATGGTAAAATCAAAGTAATATCTTGACACAAGCTCTCACTTCCTGGTGCCTTCCGAAGTGTGGGATTTTTATTACATTTAGCAAGTTGGACTGCACGAAGTTCATCGTCCACGTTGAGGGATTATCTTCAAATTATTCCCCTTTTCCCTGGTCAAGTATTTGTACGGGAAATCATGCTATAGTTCTTGCGATCTTCGAGGTTGAAGTCATTGAACTTCAACGCTGCGATATTATCCTGTTGCACGTGAACTACGCATATCCCCTTCGGGAGGTACCCAGTAACCATGGACTACTCGAAATCTCTTGGCATGCTATCTCGAATCACCACGCTGGCCAAAGGTGGGATGTAATCAGGAAATATGGTTGGGATCATCTTCGCATTTGCTAGGTCATCTCTATGTTTGGTTCTCTTCTTCGCTGATGGTCTGGATGATCTGGCTCCACGAGAAGTCAACGAAGAGGCTTTCACTCCTCTCGTCAATGACACTTGAATACTTGTAGACATTTCTCTTTCAGACATTACTCTTTCATTCATTAGGTCAATGAGAACTTCTTTGACAATTTTCTCTGCAGCGCCAAGCTCGTCCGATATGCACGCTCATGTTTGAATATCTCGGGTCTAAATAGTAACTAGTCAATGCAATGATATGGATGGCAATAGCGCGATGATCACTGTGCGAAATCAACTAATCTCCGGGCTCAAATCCATGATTAGAAAAAGTGTTATCGTTGCATGGCGCAACGGGATAAATAGATAACAAGGAAACATATCTCTTGCAACAGGTGAAAAGCCTTCATTAACTCAGTTATATCCATTATGGTGCGGTCCCAACGGTCTGGTGGTGAAATTTCTATACATAAATTCCTTTCTACCCATTCGGGTCATCGTTTTAATGGTTAACTTCTGGGGCCATTTTGAGGGCCTAAATGAAGGTTTTTCAGTATCGAGCTCATCTATGATAGCCGAAGACATCATTGAGCCCTAAAAATGAATCTCCTCGACAATACCTTTTCAATGGGCTATCGCACGCCTAAAACGAAGATCGTATCCAAAAGTTACGACCCCGAGAAGTTGATGTACTAACTTACCCGAATGGGGCCCACATGACTTTTGGAGCTTCATATCCTAGGGTTAGGTTTTTGGATGTATAGGGTTTTTCGAATTATTTCTTATTGTAAAAGGGCCTTCAAAGCCTCATTGTAATTGTCTTCTTGTGAATGCGCGTTGTCGTCACATCTCTTCTCAAAGATAAGCCGCCACCATTCCAGCAAGCTTGTTTCTGTTGCATTTTACAACTTCAGCTTATTTCGTTATTGAATAGAAAACCAGTTTTACTGTATCTCTGTTATTTTGTGTTAAGAACCTGTTAATAATCTATATTCATTTCGTTCTGCCCATAAAATCCGGATCAGTGGTATCAGAGCGGTCTGCTCCTTGTTGTCTTAATGCATGTCCCCAACGAGGTCAGAGTACAAAGAGTTGGGTCTCGAGCTTGTTTCACTTGAGGACAGAATATCTCACATGCCCAAGTGACCTCCCATGGCAGGAGAAAAGAAATATGATAGGACAGGAGTTCCTTTCAAATTGTTGATTGAGGAAGCCCTCAGGCAATAGAGGAACGAGATGATGGATAGTTTCACGCAAATCCTTTGGTGACTACCAACAGGCGACACATCTTCTTCGAACGGAGGTGTTTCCCCCTTCAAGGTACAAATAAACTTTGATATTCCTATATTTGAAGGTCAGATAGAAACAGATATTGTAGACAAGTGGTTGAATCTACTAGAAGGGTATTTTTTTTATCATAAATTTTCGAATAGAGAAAATATTACTTTGGTGCTACTCAAAGTAGTTCCCCATGTCAAAGATTGGTGGGAAACTTTCTGTGAGCAAAAGAAAACAGAGGAAACCTCATTATTTATAGTCACGACCACCTGGGAATCCTTCATGGATGCTATTAAGGAACAATACTACCATGTCGGAAGTTATGACGACCTGTATACCAAATGGACCACACTGCAGCAAGAAAGAGACCAAGCAGTGCCAGATTTCACAAATATCTTCCATACCTTGTGCACCAAGTTGGGTATCAAATATTCAGAGTGACATCTGGTGCTCAAGTATCATGGTGCTCTGCATAGATACATCCAGACTGAAATGGAATTTATGGACATCTCATCCTTGGGCACGGTCTACCGATATGTCGTCAAAATCGAGCAAAAGCTCAAACAAAAGACGCGACAATTTGGTCCTGGGAACCCCTCACAACAAAAGCCAGGAAAGGGTGGCCCCAACCCACCGAATAAAGGATATAGAAAATATGGATAGTATCAGGACAACCAATACGAGCCGCAAGAAAATAAGTACACCGGAAAGACAAAGAAAGATATCGGGAAGTGGTGCAACTTCCATAAGAGCCCTTGGCATAACACTGTTGACTGCCGGTCAAAGAAGTCGCTGGTGGCGGAAGTGAAAGCCTCTGAATCAAATGTGGATTCTCACTCTGAGACAGAACCAAAAATGGGAATATCAATCATTGAAATGGAACCCAGTGCCACCGTTTCTACCAACAAGCTCCAGCCTGCTGAACCAGATGAGCTAGAAGAAGGAGAGCGCCTCTTCCATTCACAGATGTGGGTAAAAGGCACCCCACTGCACTTCATCGTTGATAGCAGTAGCCAAAAGAACCTCATCTCAGCAGAGGTCATCAAGTGGTTGGCCCTGCCAACAACGCCGCACCCACAACTCTACACCATTGTATGGCTCCGCCAAGGAAGCGATCTCCGCATTAGCCAACAGTGTCGACTGTCATACGACATCAGGCCCTTCAAAGACGAAGTATTGTGTGATGTTGCTCCTCTCTAATTTTGTGATGTTCTTTTGGGCCAACCTTATTTATGAAAATGTCATGTTGTATATGAGTCTAGGCCTCGTAGTGTTATTATTACTTTGAACAGGAAATTGTACAAGATACCTGAGGCAGTCCCACCTAGTGCTATTTCCTTGATATCTACTAGGAAATGCAGGAAGGTCATCTCTCAGATGGGGAAGTTTGTCTTCTTCATGATTCGCTCTCAGAATAAGAGAAATATCGCAGCCACATCTAGGGTCTATGCGGCCAACCTCTCCACATAGCAGAAGCAAGTAGATAAGGTCGTGGAAGAATACTCGGATATCTTCTCCTCACCTACAGGGTTACCTCTGCACTGCCAGGTCAAGCACCCCATTGAACTGACCCCCGGCGCACCGATGCACAATGGACCAGTCTATCGTCGCTCTTTGTTAAGGAATGAGGAAATCAAGTGACAGATCAAATAACTTCTCCACAAGGGGCACATCCACCCCATCTCATCACCTTGTGGGAGCCCAATCGTGTTGGTACAGAAGAAAGATGGAACCTAGCGACTCTGTATTGATTACCGGGCTCTGAATAAAATCACTGTCAGAAACCGGTACCCGATTTCCCGAATCGATGACCTCCTTGATCAACTCATGGGGGGAAAATACTTCAGTAAGATTGATGTGAATTTTGGCTACCACCAGGTCCCGATAGAACAGACAGATGTATGGAAGACCGTCTTCAAGTCAAAGAAAGGACTTTTTGAATGGTTGGTCATGCCCTTTGGTTTGACAAATTCTCCAGCCACTTTCATGACGATGATGGACGATATCCTTTGACCATTCACCAATACTTTTGTAGTGGTGTATCTGGATGACATTCTAATTTATAGCAAGACTTGGGCCGAACAATTGCAACATATTCAGCAGGTTTTGCACACCCTGCGGCAGCACAAGCTATACGCCAACCTGGAAAAATGAACCTTCAGCATGGACAAGGTCCATTACCTAGGCTACATCATTGATCAACATGGCATACATGTGGATCCAGCCAAGATCCAAGTCATCCATGACTGGCCAACCACAACAACCCTCACTGAGCTTCGGAGCTTCTTGGGACTTGTTAATTTCTACCACAGGTTCGTGTTGGGTTTCTCCCATATTGCATGGGCCCTTAGCCAAATAAACAGGGGTGGTGGTAAGGAGAAATTTGCGTGGGAGCGGTGCCAACAACAAACGTTTGATGATTTGAAGCAGTTCTTGTTCTCAGCCCCAGTACTTTCACTATCAGACTTGCAACATCCCTTTGAGATCGAGACAGATGCTTCAGACTATGTTGTGGGTGTTGTTCTCACTCAGCACGGCCACCTCATGGCCTATCATAATGAGACACTGTCAGATACTTTCTGTAAGTACCCTACTTACGAAAAATAAATGTACTCCATTGTGAAAGCATGCCGCCAGTGGAGACATTACATTATTGGGAAGGAGACAGTCATCCACACTAATCATTAGCCACTGCAGTTCATGTAGACACATGGAAAATTGTCGAATGACCGCCATCAAAAGTGGTTGACATACTTGCAGCAATTCCACCTCAACATCAAGTATAAAAGAGGAAGCACCAATCGTGTCGTTGATTGCCTCAGCCGACCACCGGTCGCGACACTCACCACGGTACTAGACTCTTGCAGCCATGAGACATATGGATGGACCTAACTCTATGAGACAGACCCTGACTTCGCCACCACCTACCAAATGTTGGGTGCAAATGCAGTTGTCAATAATTTCCATATTTAGGATGGGTTGTTGTGTCCTCTAGGCAATATTTGTGTTCCATCAAGTGAGCGAGCGAAGATGATCAGGGAATCCCACTATAGTTGGGTGGCAGGACACTTCAGTGTCAAAAATATGGTGGCGATGCTAATAAAACATTTCTACTGGTCGAAACTTCGACATGCGGTCGAAAAGTATATCAGGTCCTGCACTGCCTATGATATTGCCAAATCGACCACTATGAAACAGGGCCTGTACACCCCTCTTCCTACTCCTAACAGGGCATGGGAATCCATCTCAATGGACTACATGTCGGAACTCCCATCCACCAAGTGGGGAAACGACTGTGTTTTTGTGGTTGTTGATCACTTTTCTAAGATGGCGATTTTGGTTGCCTACAAGAAGAGCATCACAATAGAGGCCACTGCCAAGCTCTTCCTTGAATGAGTCTGGGTACATTTTGGAATCCTACAAACCATTGTCTCAGATCGGGATAGTTGATTTCTCAGAACATTTTGGTCGAGCCTCTGGTCACTGTTGGACACCAAGCTCACCAAATCCACGACCTTCCACCCCCATACAGATAGCCAAACTGAGGTTGTAAATCGAATGATTGTGCATATCATTCACATGTATAATTCAAAGCACCCTTGCACATGGGATGAGAGCCTTCCCTATGTCCAGCATAGCTACAACTAAGCCTTGCATAGCTCAACTAGCCATAGCCCCTTTCAAGTGGGGTTGGGATTCCAACCATTGGGTCCCATAGATGTTGCACTTCCCCTTGTGGTCACCTCAAATGACTCATCTCCTGCTTCAACTGAAGCTGACAAAGCCACCCAGTTCATTGAGCGGATCCAGCACATCTTCCAACAGGTTCAAGATATCCTACAGAAGTCCAATGACAAGTACAAACAGTGTCATGATCAACATCGGGTGCGCATAAGTTTTAAGTGGGAGACAAAGTTTGGTTGCACTTGTAGAAATAACACCTTACAGGACCCCATCGGAAGCTTCACCCACTCCGTTATGGACCTTACACTATCACCAAGGCCGTGGGGATAATTATTTTGAGCTCAACATTCCTCCTTTCCTTGGCCTGCACCCAGTCTTCAACATGGATCTCCTTCGCCCTTATTTCCCACCATTACTGGACACCTCAGAAGTAGAAAAATAGCTGACACCAACATAGCTCAACCCCGACTGCATACAACAAGCATCCAATGATAAGACTATCGACAGATGGATCAAGGGCACTCAACAACAAAGGATCCAGCTTTATCGAGTCGTCAAAGTAGGGCAGCTCATGCACCAAGGCAAGTGGCTCACCCGGGGCCAAATTCAACAGAAATTTCCTCATCTAATGGGGGAAATAAACGCAATGGAGAACATTGCTTCCTAAGGAGGGAATATTGATCCAGATGGATATTTGTGGCCACCCACCTTTTCCAACTGGCTCAAAATAGTTTTCTGACAATTTTGGCAATTTACTATTTTTAGCAGTTTTAACTTCTGGGGCCATTTTGAAGGCCTAAATGAAGGTTTTTCGGTATCATGCTCCTCAATGATAGACAAAGGAATTACTAGGCCCACAAAATGAATCTCCTTGAGTATACATTTCCAACGGGTTATTACACTCCTAAAACGGAGATCGTTTGCAAAAGTTACAACTCCGGTAAGTTGATGTACTAACTTACCCAAACCAGGCCCACATGAATTTTGGCGCTTCATCTCCTAGGGTTAGGTTTTTGGATGTTTGGGGTTTTTGGAATTCTTGCTTATTTTCAAAAGGCCTTCAGAGCCTCATTGTAATTTTCTTCTTGTGAATGCGCACTGCCGTCACATCTCTTCTAAAAGATAAGTCGCCACCATTCCAACAAGCTTGTTTCCGTTGCATTTTACAGCTTCGTCTTATTTCATTATTGAATAGAAAACCAATTTTACTGTATATCTGTTATTTTTTGTTAAGCACCTGTTAATAATCTGTATTCATTTCATTATTCTCATAAAATATGGATCAGTGGTATCAGAGCAGTCTGCTCCTTGTCGTCCTAATGCATGTCCCCAACGAGGTCGGAGTACAAAGAGTTGGGTCTCGAGCTTGTTTCTCTTGAGGATAGAATATCTTGCACGCCCAAGAAACCTCCCATGCCAGGAGAAAATAAAGATGATGGGATAGGAGATCCTTTCAAACTGTTGATTGAGGAATCCCTCTTGCAACAGAGGAACGAGATGATGGATAGTTTTGCGCAAATCCTTCGGTGACTACCAACAGGCGACGCATCTTCTTCGAACGGAGGTGTCGCCCCCTTCAAGGTACAAATAAACTTTGATATTCCTATATTTGAAGGTCAGATAGACGCAGATGCTATATAAAAGTGGTTGAATCTACTAGAAGGGTATTTTTATGTTCATAAATTTTTGAATAGAGAAAATATTACTTTTGCGCTCCGCAAAGCCGTTCCCCATGTCAAAGATTGGTGGGAAACTTTCTGTGAGAAAAAGGAAATAGAGAAAACCTCATTATTTTCAGTCATGGCCACCTGGGAATCCTTTAGGGATTCTATTAAGGAACAATACTACCCTGTCGGAAGTTATGACAACTTGTATACCAAATGGACCACACTGCGGCAAGAAAGAGACCAAGCAGTGCCAAATTTCACAAATATCTTCCATACCTTGCGCACCAAGTTGGGTATATAAGATTTGGAGAAACATATAGTGCTCAAGTATCATGGTGCTTTGCATAGATACATCTAGACTGAAATGGAATTTCTGGACATCTCATTATTGGGCGCGGCCTACCGATATGCCATCAAAATCGAGCAGAAGCTCAAACAAAAGATGCGGCAATTTGGGCCTAGTAACCACTCACAACAAAAGATAGGAAAGGGCAGCCCAAACCCACCGAACAAAGGACAGAGCAAATATGGACAGTATCAGGCCAACCAGTATAAGCCGCAAGAAAATAATCACACCAGAAAGACAAATAAAGACACTGGGAAGTGGTGTGACTTCCATAAAAGCCCTTGGCATAACACTGCTGACTACTGCTCAAAGGAGTCGTTGGTGGCCGAAGTGAAAGCATCTGAATCAGATGCGGATTATGACTCCGAGACAGAACCAGAAAGGGTAAGATGGATCATTGACGTGGAACCCAGTGCCACCGTTGCTACCACCAAGCTCTAGCCTGGTGAACCAGACGAGCCAGAAGAAGGAGAGTGCCTCTTCCATTCACAGATGTGGGTAAAAGGCACCCTGCTGCAATTCATCGTTGATAGCGGTATCCAGAAGAACCTCATCTCAGCAGAGGTCATCAAGTGGCTGGCCCTACCAACAACACCACACCCACAACCCTACACCATTGGATGGCTCCGCCAAGGAAGCAATCTTCGCGTCAGCCAACAGTGTCGAATGTCGTACGACATCAAGCCCTTCAAAGACGAGGTATTGTGTGTTGTTGCTCCTCTCGAATTTTGTGATGTTCTTTTGGTCCAACCTTATTTATGGAAACGTCATGTTGTATATGATTCTAGGCCTCATAGTGTTATTATTGCTTTGAACATGAAATTGTACAGGATACCCGAGGCAGTCCCACCTAGTGTTATTTCCTTGATCTCTTCTAAGAAATGCAGGAAGGTCATCTCTCAGACGGGGAAGTTTGTCTTCTTCGTGATTCGCTCTCAGAATAAGAGAAATATCACAGCCACATCCAGGGTCTCTATGGCCGACCTCTCCACACAGTAGAAACAAGTAGATAAGGTCATGGAAGAATACTCGGATATCTTCTCCTCACCTATAGGCGTACCTCTGCACTGCCAAGTCAAGCACCCCATCAATCTGACCCCCGATGCATCACTTCCCAATGGGCCAATCTATCATCGCTCTTTGTTAGAGAATGAGGAGATCAAGCGACAGATCCAAGAACTTCTCCACAAGGGGCACATCCACACCAACTCATCACCTTGAGGGAGCCCAATCGCACTGGTACAAAAGAAAGATGGAACCTGCTGACTCAGTATGGATTACCGGGCTCTGAATAAAATCACTGTCAGAAATTGGTACCCGATTCCCAAATCGATGACCTCTTTGATCAACTTATGGGGACCAAATACTTCTGTAAGATTGATCTGAAGTCTGGCTACCACCAGGTCCCGATAGAACAGACAGATGTATGGAAATGCGCCTTCAAGTCAAAGGAAGGACTTTTGGAATGGATGGTCATGCCCTGTGGTTTGAAAAATGCTCCAGCCACTTTCATGAGGATGATCGACGATATCCTGTGACCATTCACCAATAATTTTGTAGTGGTGTATGTGGATGACATTTTAATTTACAGAAAGACTTGGGGTGAACACTTGCAGCATATTCAAAAGGTTTTGCACACCTTGCGGCAGCACAAGCTATACGCCAACCTGGAAAAATGCTCCTTCGGCATGGACAAGGTCCATTACCTGGGCTACATCATTGTCCAGCATGGTGTACATGTGGATCCAGCCAAGATCCAAGTCATCTGTGACTAGCCAGCCCCAACAACACTCAATGAGCTTCAGAGCTTCTTGGGACTTACTAATTTCTACCGCAGGATCATGTTGGGTTTCTTCCATATTGCATGGGCCCTCAGCCAAATAACCAGCGGTGATGGTAACGAAAAATTTGCATGGGTCGGTCCCAACAACAAACGTTCAATGATTTGAATCAACGCTTGTGCTCAGCCCCAATAATTTCACTACAAGACCTGCAACATCCCTTTGATATTGAGACAGATGCTTCAGACTATGCTATGGGCACCATTCTCACTCAGCACGGCCACCCCGTGGCCTATCATAGTGAGACAATGTCAGATACTATCCATAGGTACCCTACTTACGACAAAGAAATGTACTCCATTATGAAAGCATGCCACCAGTGGAGACATTACATTCTTGGAAAGGAGACAGTCATCCACATTGATCATAAGCCACTACAGTTCATGCAGACACAGGGAAAATTACAGAATGACCACCATCAAAAGTGGTCCACATACTTGCAGCAACTCCACCTCAACATGAAGTATAAAAGAGGAAGCACCAATCGCATCACTGATTGCCTCAGCAAACCGCCAGTCGCAACACTCACCATGGTGCTAGAATCTTGTGGCCATGAGACATATGGATGGCCCCAACTATATGATATAGACCTTGACTTCTCCACCACCTACCAAATGTTGGGTGCAAATGTAGTTGTCGATAATTTCCATCTTCAGGATGGGTTGTTATGTCATATGGGCCATATCTATGTTCCATTAAGTGAGCGAACGAAGCTCATCTGGGAAGCCCACTACAGTCGGGTGGCAAGACACTTCGTCATCAAAAAGACAGTGGCGATGCTATAGAAACATTTCTACTGGTCAAAACTTTGACAGGAGGTCGGCAAGTATATCAGGGCCTGCACTGCCTGCGTTATTGCCAAACCGACCACTAAGAAATAGGGCATGTACACCCCTCTTCCTACTCCTGACAATCCATGGGAATCCATCTCAATGGACTACATGTTGGGCCTCCCATCCACCAAGAGGGGAAATGACTATGTTTTTGTGGTTGTTGATCGCTTTTCTAAGATGGCGATTCTAGTTGCCTGCAAGAAGAGCATCACAGTAGAGGCCACTGCCAAGCTCTTCTTTGAACGAGTCTAGGTACATTTTGGAATCCCACAAACCATTGTCTCAGATCAGGATAGTCAATTTCTCAACACATTCTGGTCGAGCCTCTGGTGACTGCTGGACACCAAGCTCACCAAATCCACGGCCTTCCACAGCCAGACAGATGGCCAGACCGAGGTTGTAAATCGAATGATTGTGCATATCCTTCACATGTATAATTCAAAGCACCCTCGCAGATGAGATGAGAGAATTCCCTATATCCAACATAGCTACAAATGAGCCTTTCATAGCTCAACCGGCCACAACCCCTTTCAAGTGGGGTTGGGATTCCAACCATTGTGTCCCATAGATGTTTCACTTCCACTTTTGGTCACCTCGAATGACTCATCTCCTGCTCCAACTGAAGTTGACAAAGACACCCGGTTCACTGATCGGATCTATCACATCCTCCAACAGGTTTAGGATATCCTACAGAAGTCCAATGACAAGTACAAAGAGCTCCATGATCAACATCGGGTGTCGCATAAGTTTCAGGTGGGCGATAAAGTTTGGTTGCACTTGTAGAAAGAACGCCTTACAGGACCCCATCAGAAGCTTCATCCACTCCATTATGGACTCTACACTATCACCAAGGCCATGGGGGATAATGCTTTTGATCTCAATATTCCTCCTTTTCTTGGCCTGCACCCAGTGTTCAACTTGGATCTCTTTCGCCCTTATTTCCCACCATTATTGGACACCTCGAAAGTAGTAGAACAACTGACACGAACAGATCTCAACCCCGACTACATACAATAGGAATCCAATGATAATATTGTGAACAGACAGATCAAGGGCACTTGACAACAAAGGATCCAGCTTTATCAAGTCGTCAAAGAAGGGAAGCCCCTGCACCAAGGCAAGTGGCTCACCCAGGGCCAAATTCAGCAGAAATTTCCTCATCTAATGGGGGACCTCAACGCAATGGATACCATTGTTTCCTAAGGAGGGAGGTTGATCTAGATGCATATCAGTGGCCACCCACCTTTTCCAACTAGCTCAAAACAGTTTTCTAACAATTTTGGCAATTTGCTATTTTTAACAGCTTTAACTTTCGGGGCCATTTTGAGGGCCTAAATGAATGTTTTTCGGTATTGATCTCCTCAATTATATCCTTAGGCATCATTTATCCCCCAAAATTAATCTCCTCGATGATACCTTTCCAACGGGCTATCGCACGCCTAAAACGAAGATCGTATGCAAAAGTTACGACCCGAGAAGTTGATGTACTAACTTACCCAAACGGGCCCCACATGACTTTTGGTGCTTTATCTCCTAGGGTTAGGTTTCTGGATGTCTAGGGTTTTGGGCATTATTTCTTATTGTAAAAAGGCCTTCAGATCCTCATTGTAAATTTTTTCTTGCGAATATGCGTTGTTGTCGCATCTCTTCTCAAAGATAAGCCGCCACCATTCCAGCAAGCTTGTTTCTACTGCATTTTACAACTTCAACTTATTTCGTTATTGAATAGAAAACCAGTTTTACTGTATCTCTGTTATTTTGTGTTAAGCACCTGTTAATAATATGTATTCAATTTGTTCTGCTCATAAAATCCAGATCAGTGGTATTAGAGCGGTCTGCTCCTTGTCGTCTTAATGCATGTCCCCAACGAGGTCGGAGTACAAAGAGTTGGGTCTCGAGCTTGTTTCTCT
>JZKD02S1622608.1:80083-96132 GCA_000966675.3 Picea glauca | reverse complement strand
ACGCACTACTTTCCAATGGGCCAGTCTATCGTCGCTCCTTGTTAGAGAATGAGGATATCAAGCGACAAATCAAAGAACTACTCCACAAGGGGCACATCCACCCCAGCTCATCACCTTGCAGGAGCCCAATCGTGCTGGTACAGAAGAAAGATGGAACCTAGAAACTCTGTATTGATTACCGGGCTCTGAATAAAATCACTGTCATAAACCGGTACCTAATTCCCTTAATTAATGACCTCCTTGATCAACTCATGGGGGCCAAATACTTCAGTAAGATTGATCTGAAGTCTGGCTACCACCAAGTCCTGATAGAACAGACAGATGTATGGAAGATCGCCTTCAATTCAAAGGAAGGACTTTTTGAATAGTTGTTCATGCCCTTTGGTTTGGAAAATGCTCTAGCCACTTTCATGAGGATGATGGGCGATATCCTGTGACCATTCACCAATACTTTTGTAGTGGTGTATCTAGATGAAATTCTAATTTACAACAAGACTTGGGCCGAACACTTGCAGCATATTCAGCAAGTTTTGCACACCCTGCGGCAGCACAAGCTATACGCCAACCTGGAAAAATTCTCCTTCGGCATGGATAGGGTCCATTACCTGGGCTACATCATTGATCAGCATGGCGTACATGTGGATCCAGCCAAGATCCAAGTCATCTGTGACTGGACAGCCCCAACAACACTCACTGAGATTTGGATCTTCTTGGGACTTGCTAATTTCTACCGCGGGTTCATGTTGGGATTCTCCCATATTGCATGGGCCCTCATCCAAATAAATAGGGGTGGTGGTAAGGAGAAATTTGCATGGGTCCGGTCCCAACAAAAAATGTTCGATGATTTGAAGCAGCCCTTGTGCTCAACCCCAGTACTTTCACTACCAGACCTACAACATCCCTTTGAGATCGAGACAGATGCTTCAGACTATACTATGGGTGCCATTCTTACTCAGCACAGCCACCCCGTGGCCTATCATAGTGACAGACTGTCAAATACTGTCTGTAAGTACCCTAATTACGACAAAGAAAATTACTCCATTATGCAAGCATGCTGCCAGTGGAGACATTACATTCTTGGGAAGGAGACAATCATCCACACTGATCATAAGTGACTACAGTTCATGCGGACATAAGGAAAGTTGCAAAATGATTGCCATCAAAAGTGGTCCACATCCTTGCAGCAATTCCACCTCAACATCTAGTATAAAAGAGGAAGAAATAATCGCGTCCCTGATTGCCTCAGCAGACCACCAGTCGCGGAACTCACTACAGTGCTAGAATCTTGCAACCATGAGACATATGGATGGCCCCAACTCTATGAGACAGACCTAGACTTCGCCACCACCTACCAAATGTTGGGTTCAAATGCATTTGTCAATAATTTCCATCTTCAGGATGGGTTGTTGTTTCATCTGGGCCATATATGTGTTCCATCAAGTGAGTGAGCGAAGATGATCAGGGAAGCCCACTACAGTCGGGTGGCAAGACACTTCGGCATCGAAACGATAGTGGTGATGCTACAAAAAAATTTCTACTGGTCGAAACTTCGGTCGGAGTTCGTTAATTATATCAGGTCCTACACTACCTATGATATTCCCAACCCGACCACTAAGAAACATGGCTTGTACACCCCTCTTCCTACTCCTGATAGGCCCTGGGAATCCATCTCAGTGGACTACATGTTGGGCCTCCCATCCACCAAGTGGAGGAATGACTATGTTTTTGTGGTTGTTGATCACTTTTCTAAGATGGCGATTATGGTTGCCTGCAAGAAGAGCATCACATATCAATGCGTGCTACCATCACATCTCTTCTCAAAGATAAGCCGCCACCATTCCAGCAAGCTTGTTTCCGTTGCATTTTACAACTTCAGCTTATTTCGTTATTGAATAGAATACCAGTTTTACTGTATCTCTGTTATTTTGTGTTAAGAACCTATTAATAATCTGTATTCATTTCGTTTTGCTCATAAAATCCAGATCAGTGGTATCGGAGCGGTCTACTCCTTGTCGTCTTAATACATGTCCCCAACGAGGTCGGAGTACGAAGTGTTGGGTCTCGATCTTGTTTCTCTTGAGGACAGAAGCTCTCGCATGCCCAACCGACCTCCCATGGCAGGAGAAAATAAATATTACGGGACAGGATATCCTTTCAAACTATTGATTGAGGAATCCCTCATGCAACAGAGGAACAAGATGATGGATAGTTTCACGCAAATCCTTCGGCGACTACCAACAGGTGACGCATCTTCTTCAAACAGAGGTGCCACCACCTTCAAGGTACAAATAAACTTTACTATTCCTATATTTGAAGGTCATATAGACGCAGATGTTGTAGACAAGTGGTTGAATCTACTAGAAGGGTATTTTTTTGTTCATAAATTTTTGAATAGAGAAAAGATTACTTTTGTGCTCCTCAAAGTCGTTCCCCATGTCAAAGATTAGTGGGAAACTTTCTGTGAGAAAAAGGAAACAAAGGAAACCTCATTATTTTCAGTCACAACCACATGGGAATCCTTCAGGGATGCTATTAAGGAACAATACTACCCTGTTAGAAGTTATGACAACCTGTATACCAAATGGACCACACTGTGGCAAGAAAGAGACCAAGCAGTGTCAGATTTCACAAATATCTTCCATACCTTGCGCACCAAGTTGGGTATCAAATATTCTAAGAAACATCTGGCGCTCAAGTATTGTGGTGCTCTGCATAGATACATCCAGACCGAAATGGAATTTCTGGACATCTTATCCTTGGGTGGGGCCTACCGATATGTTGTCAAAATCGAGCAGAAGCTCAAACAAAAGACGTGGCAATTTGGGCCTGGGAACCCCTCACAACAAAATCCAGGAAAGGGCGGCCCCAACCCATCGAACAAAGGAAAAAGAAAATATGGACAATATCAGGACAACTAGTACAAGCCTCAAGCAAAATAGGACACTAGAAAGACAAATAAAGATACCGGGAAGGGGTGAAACTTCCATAAGAGCCCTTGGCATAATACTGTTGACTGTCGCTCAAAGCAGTCCTTGGTGGCCGAAGTTAAATCCTATGAATCAGATGTGGATTTTGACTCTGAGATAGAACCAGAAAGGGGAATATGGATCATTGATGTAGAACCCAGTGCCACCATTGCTACCACCAAGCTCCATCCTGGTGAAGCAGATGAGCCAAAAAATGGAGAGCGCCTCTTCCATTCATAGAATTACGTAAAAGTCACCCCGCTGCACTTCATTGTTGATTGTGGTAGCCAGAAGAACCTCATCTCAGCAGAGGTCATCAAGCAGTTGGCCCTGCAAACAATGTCGCACCCACAACCCTACACCATTGGATGGCTCCGCTAAGGAAGCGATCTCCGCGTCAGCCAACAGTGTCGACTGTCCTACGCCATCAAGCCCTTAAAAGATGACGTATTGTGTGATGTTTATCCTCTCGAATTTTGTGATGTTCTTTTGGGCCAACCTCATTTATGGAAACGTCATGTTGTATATGAATATAGGCCTCGTAGTGTTATTATTACTTTGAACAGAAAATTGTATAGGATACCCGAGGCAGTCCCACCTAGTGTTATTTCCTTGATCTCTGCTAAGCAATGCAGGAAGGTCATCTCTCAGACGGGGAAGTTTGTCTTCTTCATGATTTGCTCTCAGAATATGTGAAAGATCACAGCCACATCCAGGGTCTTTGTGGCCAACCTCTGCACACAGTAGAAGCAAGCTGATAAGGTCGTGGAAGAATACTCAAATATCTTCTCCTCACCTATAGGGGTACTTTTGCACTGTTAGGTCAAGCACCCCATCGATCTGACCCCCAGCGCACCACTGCCCAATGGGCCAGTCTATCGTCACTCTTTGTTAGAGAATGAGGAGATCAAGTGACAGATCCAAGAACTTCTCCACAAGGGGCACATCCGCCCCAGCTCATCACCTTGCAGAAGCCCAATCGTGCTGGTACAGAAGAAAGCTGGAACCTGGCGACTATGTATTGATTACCGGGCTTGGAATAAAATCATTGTCAGAAACTGGTACCCGATTCCCCGAATCGATGACCTCCTTGATCAACTCAAAGGGGCCAAATAAGTCAGTAAGATTGATTTGAAGTCTGGCTACCACCACGTCTCGATTGAACAAATAGATGTATGGAAGACTACCTTCAAATCAAAGGAAGGACTTTTTGAATGGTTGGTCATGCCCTTTGGTTTGACAAATGCTCCAACCACTTTGATGAGGATGATAGACGATATCCTGTGACCATTCACAAATACTTTTGTAGTGGTGTATCTAGATGACATTCTAATTTACAACAAGACTTGGGCCGAACACTTGCAGCATATTCAGCAAGTTCTGCACACCCTGCGGAAGCACAAGCTATACACCAACCTGGAAAAATGCTCCTTCGGCATGGATAGGGTCCATTACCTAGGCTACATCATTGATCAGCATGGCGTACATGTGGATCAAGCCAAGATACAAGTCATCTGTGACTGTCCAGTCCCAACAACACTCACTGAGCTTCGGAGCTTCTTAGGGCTTGCTAATTTCTAGTGTAGGTTCGTGTTGGGTTTCTCCCATATTGCATGGGCCCTCAGCCAAATAAACACGGGTGGTGGTAAGGAAAAATTTGTGTGTGGCCGATATCAACAACAAACTTTCGATGATTTGAAGCAGCGCTTGTTCTCATCCCTAGTACTTTCACTACCAGACCTGAAACATCTCTTTGAGATCAAGACAGATGCTTCAGACTATGTTGTGGGCATCGTTATCACTCAGCACGGCCACCCTGTGGCCTATCATAGTGAGACACTGTCAGATACTGTCCGTAAGTACCCTAATTACGACAAAAAAATGTACTCCATTGTGCAACCATGCCGCTAGTGGAGACATCACATTCTTGGAAAGGAGACAGTCATCCACACTTATCATAAGCCACTATAGTTCATGCAGACACAGGGAAAATTACAGAATGACCGCCATCAAAAGTGGTCCACATACTTGCAGCAATTCCACCTCAACATCAAGTATAAAAGAGGAATCACCAATAATGTCGTTGATTGCCTCAGCAGACCACCAGTCACAGTACTCACCACGGTGATAGACTCTTGCGGCAATGAGACATATGGATGGCCTCAACTCTATGAGACAGACCCTGACTTTTCCACCACCTACCAAATGTTGGGTGCAAATGAAGTTGTCGATAATTTCCATATTCAAGATGGGTTGTTGTGTCATCTGGACCATATCTGTGTTCCATCAAGTGAGCGAGTGAAGCTGATCTGGAAATCCCACTATAGCCGGGTGGCAGGACACTTCGGCATCGAAAAGACAGTGGCGATGTTACAGAAACATTTCTACTGGTCGAAACTTCGATCTGAGGTCGGCAAGTATATCAAGTCCTGCACTGCCTGCGTTATTCCCAAACTGACCACTAATAAATAGGGCATGTACACCCCTCTTCCTACTCCTGACAGGCCATGGGAATCCATCTCAATGGACTACATGTTGGGCCTCCTATCCACCAAGCAGGGAAACGACTGTGTTTTTGTGGTTGTTGATTTCTTTTCTAAGATGGAAATTTTGGTTGCCTGCAAGAAGAGCATCACAGTAGAGGCCACTGGCAAGCTCTTCTTTGAATGAGTCTGGGTACATTTTGGAATCCCACAAACCATTATCTCAGATCGGTATAGTCGATTTCTCAACACATTCTGATCGATCCCCTGGTCACTGCTGGACACCAAGCTCACCAAATACAAGACCTTCCACCCCCAGACAGATGGAAAAACTGAGGTTGTAAATCGAATGATTGTGCATATCCTTCACATGTATAATTCAAAGCACCCTTGCACATGGGATGAGAGCCTTCCCTATGTCCAACATGGCTACAACTGAGCCTTGCATAACTCAACCAGCCACAACCCCTTTCAAGTGGGGTTTGGATTCCAACCATTGGGTCCCATAGATGTTGCACTTCCCCTTGCGATCACCTCGACTGACTCATCTCCTGCTCCAACTGAAGTTGAAAAAGCCACCCAATTCATTGAGAGGATCCAACACATCCACCAATAGGTTCAGGATATCCTACAGAAGTCAAATGACAAGTACAAACATCGCTATGATCAACATCGGGTGCCACATAAGTTTCAGGTGGGCGAAAAAGTTTGGTTGAAATTGCAGAAAGAACGCCTTACAAGACCCCATCGGAAGCTTCACCCACTCTGTTATGGACCATACACTATCACCAAGGCCATGGAGGATAATTCTTTTGAGCTCAACATTCCTCCTTTCCTTGGCCTGCACCCAGTGTTCAACGTGGATCTCCTTCGCCCTTATTTCCCACCATTATTGGACACCTCAGAAGTAGTAAAACATCTGACACCAACAGAGCTCAACCCAGAATGTATACAACAGGAATCCAATGATAATATTGTGGACAGACAGATCAATGGAACTCGAAAACAAAGTATCCATCTTTATCGAGTCGTCAAAGCAGGGCAACTCCTGCACCAAGGCAAGTGACTCACCCAGGGCCAAATTCAGCAGAAATTTCCTCATCTAATGGGAGACCTCAATGCAATGGATACCATTTATTCCTAAGGAGGGAGGATTGATCCATATGGATATCGGTGGCCACCCACCTTTTCTAATTGGCCTAAAACAGTTTTCTGACAATTTTGGCAATTTACTATTTTTAGCAGTTTTAACTTCCGGGGCCATTTTGAGGGCCTAAATAAAAAAAAATCAGTATAGAGATCCTCAATGCTATTCAAAGGAATTAATAAGCCCTCAAAATGAATCTACTCGACGATACCTTTACAACGGGCTATCGCACGCCTAAAACGGAGATCGTATGCAATAGTTACGACCCCAAGAAGTTGATGTACTAACTTACCCAAACGGGCCCACATGACTTTTGGCGCTTCATCTCCTAGGGTTAGGTTTTTGGATGTCTAGGTTTTTGGGAATTCTTGATTATTGTAAAAAGGCCTTCAAAGCCTCATTGTAATTCTCTTCTTGCGAATGTGCACTGCCATCACATCTCTTCTCAAAGATAAGCCACCACCATTCCAGCAAGTTTGTTTCCGTTGCATTTTACAGCTTCAGCTTATTTCGTTATTGAATAGAAAACCAGTTTTACTGTATCTCTGTTATTTTGTGTTAAGCACCTGTTAATAATCTGTATTCATTTCGTTTTTCTCATAAAATCTGGATCATCACAACTCATCCTTTTTTCCAAGGAGTCCTTCCAAGGTGGTCCAGATCTCATTTGGAGTCTTGCATGCGACAACATGAAACCACCAATCAATGGAGATTAACTCAAGAATTAGTCTTGTGGCCTCATCCTTGCCCATCTCATCTTCTCTATCGCTGATGTAGGTTATGTTTCTGTCACCATCGTCAAATTATACAATCCTTTTCTTTTGAGTTGGAATTCTTCCTTGGGCTTCCAATCAAAATAATTGTATGGTGTGAGGATTACCACCAAGTTTGGTTGTATAATAGTTGTCATATCCGTCTCTCCCACTAATTCCAAGAACCCCTAAAAATTTACTCTCAATCTGCAAGTGAAAAATTAAGAAATTAAGAATTCATATCAGTTTCAGGAGATGATCTTGCGACTTACTTTCTGAGCAAATGGTGAGGAATCTAGCCAAACGGTTGAAAACCCACTTCCAAAATGGGCCGATTTACTTTTCTAAAAGGCAGTTTCCTCCAAAACATAATATTTTGGGAGCAATGAATGTGGAAAGGCACAGCCACGGATTCGTATCAGTTTCAAGAGGCTATCTTGTGGCTCACTTTCTGAGAAAACGGTAAAGACTCTCGCCAAATGGTTGAAAACCCACTTCCAAAATTGACCGATTTACTTTCTTCACGGGCCGTTTCCTAAAAAAAATTAACATTTTGGGAGTAATAACTGCTAAAATGTACGACCACAGATTTAGCTTGCCGAAACTCCGATTTTCCTTATTCTTTGGCTTGTCTTACTTGCTCCAAGCAGCATAGATCTGATGCCATGTCAGTGTTTCATGGAAACATGCACAGGAGATCTAGCTAAAGCAAGTACAAACAAAGCTTATCAAGAAAGGAAGAGAGATTCAATATGGAAGAATGAGAAAATATATTCACACTACTCCAATGAGTTGATGATTGATACATAGATCATGATCAATATGATACAATGAATTAGTGGAATACACTCATATATAGGGCAAATCATTCCATAATTAAGAAAATAAATCAAACAGTTAGCTTTCCTTAGGAATGCATGCATGCATAATAGTGATGGTAAAAATAGAAAGTCTAAATAGAACTAGTGAGTTAACTTCCACTGAACTAATGTGTCAAAAATAGAAATTTCTCCAACAAGAGATCTCATCGACGTCGCCCCCCTATCGAAACTAATTCTAGAAGATTCAAACTAAACAGATAGTGAAAGTGAACCAACCCAACCTTGTAGAGGACAACTCGTCGAGTATATAGATAAATATTTCCATACATAGGACTCAAGCCTAAACCAAGAACGATTACAATTAGCAATTGAAGATATCTTGACTAAAGAACATGCACATATTACATCCACTGAATCAAATAGGTCAAACTTGACTCCAGAAAATATTACTACATCGCCCTCCAAGTCGAATTCGACTAAATATCTTGCAATAATTCCATTTTCTAAAACAAACAAAAAAAATGGGACTCAACCACATCCCTATTTACGAAGGTGATGAAGATACCAAACAACATTGGTTCGTTTGTGAGAAATTATGGGATTTTGTAGATATAGCCGACAAAGATAAATAAATGGCTCAATTTGGAGCCGCACTTTGAGCCAAGAGTCTTACCTGGTTTATGAATTTCATCGACAATCAAACATGTACGAAAAATGAAATAAAGAATAATTTCCTCTCATTTTTTAAGACACAATATGTAATCCATTTGGAAGCACAAAAACTGAAGGAAATCAAACATAATCCATTTGAAAGTGTGTGAGGATATGACAAAAGATTCAAGGATTTACTGTGTCAAATACCATACGCAATTGATGAAAATACACAAGTACAATGGTACGTAGCAGGACTACCAAAAAATATTAGAGCTCCATTAAGAATGTATCACCTTTCGACATGTGAAGAAATCCTCAAAATAGCTCAGAGGATTGAAATGGACAATGAAGGATCAGTTAATTCATCAAGAACTAGAAAATATCGGAAGACAAGATCATAGAGCTACAACGGACAATTAAAAACGTATCAGTCACTCGGAAATCTGGTGTACCGGTTTCTCTAGCAAAGTACATACTAAAGACTACTACAAATTTAGAGATTCCTTATATCTAGTAGTTAGGAACATCCAGATCGAAACTTATTGTGATATCTATGAAGCCTTGACCAATGATGCAACAAGATATTGTTCACACAATCTAAGAAATTTATGTCCCAAGTGGTGTCATATCTGTGAAGAAAACAAACATTCCACCCAAGAATGTTGGTTGAATGGTAAGAACAGAAATAATATACACTCAGTCTATCATACACAATAATTCAACCAAAACGTCGACCAAGGGAACAACTATAGAGGTCAAGGTTGAGATGGATACCAAGGTCGATGTAGAGGAGGACAAGGAAGCCTTGGAAGAGGGTATGGTCGAGGACGATACTACTATTTTAACTAGTGAAAATAAGACCACATCGGTCTAGAATTCCAGATAAAAGACTGAACCGATTTAAAGTTCTGTAATATTTTCATAGTGGGATATCACTCCCTAGAACACTGTCTGATTGTTCTTGAAAAAGTCATGACCAAGAGAAATGTAAACCTCTTACTTACAGTGTCAAAATAATATATTTTGAATTCAAAAGGTCTCCATGTGGTCACAAGATAGGGAGAGGGTAAAGATAATTACCTGGAGGCACTAAATCGACAAGGAAATAGAGTACCATATCTGGACCCCAACAAGGAAGAAAGGATTATGCAAGAAGTGTTGAATTTCTTTAAAAATATCGACCAGGATAAATCAAATGAAGGAAAATTGAGTATGTCAAACACTACCATTGAATAATTTCTACAACTATTAAAATAAAAGAAGTTGGTAGGACGCCTTATCGACCTACTAATTATATTGAGAGAATATAAAGAAAACCAAAGACCAGTAAAAAGTGTAAGGTGGTTTTCTCAAGACAAAACCACAAGAGACTTTGACCCTCAAGTCAACCTAGAAGTTAATGTGCACATGATTAAGCAAGTTGTGGTCGATTTTGGATCACAACTGAACATCCTTCCTAAATAAACATGGATTTGACTCGAAAGACCCCTGCTACAACCAATAATGAACTACTTAAAACTAGCAGATAAAAGATTAATCAAACCGATTGGCACTCTCAAAAGTGTCATCACTTCTACAATGGGAATTCAGACATGAGTATACTTTGAAGTCATAAACCTAGTCAAATGTATTCCCACTTATCATGCGCTAGTAGGAAGACCCTGGGTGGGAAGATGAAATCCACGATATCTTTAGAAAGAGACCGGATCAAGATAAAAGGAAGCAGAAGATAAATTATAATCCCCCTAGACCCAAAAAAAGGAAAATCATGGGTCAAGACATGGGACAAGGCTCAGGAATCACACCGACTATATCAAGTGATGCATAAATAGAAAGACAATGGTGAACCTAATAGTGAAGGAGAAACACTAGTCGGATCTCCATTTTAAATAGGCCAAAATTCAAATACGGAATTGTACAACTGGCAGATGGAAAATTATGAAGCACAAGACGAAGAATGTTGGTTTATAGAGGAAATAGCTATCAAACGATCCAAATCATGATTTTCGATTCACACATTCCCTATTGTCATCAAAAGAAAATTAAAACAAACACCAACATTAATATCAACTAATGCATACATAAGAAATTACCCATGATTTAATGAATGAATTTCTCCATTGGCACATGTCGATGAAGTCTCCAAATCAGTTGTCAAACAAGGAAGAATACAATTTTAGTCGAATCCCTTACTGGCCAAGCAACTTGATGGTGGGAGACTCATGCAAACTGACTTCAAACATGGAATACCACCACATTATATTTTGTGGAAAGATTCAATGGGAAAAATATCTCTGCAAACATTGAAATCATGATCTTTAAACCTAGATTTGACCTAGTGACCTACATATAGAAGTGCGAGCAACAATGGAAAAAAACAGGCTACCAAAACGAAATAGTATGGCTACATATGTTCCTGAATACACTAGATGATATACCTCACAAGTGGTATAATATTGAAGAAGCATCGGGTCATAATTTTGACTGGAACAAAATAAAGAATAAATTCCTTAAATATTTTGAATTTAATCCTAAAGAGGCACTCCTGCAAGAGGCAACTAGAGAAATCAAAAATTTCTTGGGAAAACCAAGCCCCGAGAAAATTCAGGAAAAAGGAAAAAATAAATTCGATGAGAGATCAACTTTGACCTTGTAAATTGGTATCAACACATAGTATAGAGAATGTAATAGCTCAACGAGTTGAAATGGAAAACATAATTTTTCCAGGACAAAGCTTTCAATGGAAAATGGACCACACATGAGTAAAACATTTTGTAAAAACAATATACTATGTGACCAAGGAAGAAACAAAGGAGCACGAACACACAGAAAAACACAATTTCCCTTCAAGTTACAATCAAGTCATAGAAGGAGAATTTTGGTTAAATGAGTCAGAAGTGCCCGACTAGATGGATGCAAAAATAACGACCAGATAATTTGACATCTCTATAGACGGGCGACCAAAAATGGCCATTTTAGGTGATTATTGGCCTGAGAAGAAAACCATGGAAACAGTCGATCTACTAAAGTAATATCAGGACGTCTTCGCACGTGATTATAAATACCTCAAAGGAATAGTACAAGAGATGGGCGAAATGAATATTGAACTCCTCCCCAGAGCCAAAATCATCAAGAAACAACCATATAAACTAGCACACAAATGCAAACCCATCATTCAAAAGGAAATTGAAGCAATGTTAACTGCTAATATCATATACCCAATCGATAAGTCGGAATGGGCAAGTCCAATGGTCGTTCAACCTAAGAAACATTACCCAAAAAAAATGAGAAATTATGTCAACTTTCGAGGATTAAACAAACTCACAGTGACTGGCCCATTCCCAACACCTTTTGCCAACAGAATTATCAATGAAGTTGCGGACCATGAAATGATACTCATTCATTGATGGCTTCTTTGGATTTAATCAAGTACCAATAGAAAAAGAGATAAAAAAAATGACATTTCTCTCAGAGTTTGGCTCCTTTGCATATCGAGTACTGCCCTTCAATTTAAAAAATGCCCCAACAGTCTTTTCCAAAGTAATGGTTAAGGAATTTTAGGAGTACATCTATAAAACAATGGAAGTATACTTTGATGATTGGACCATCTATAATATCATATACAATGGTTAAGAATGATGTTGGAAAGATGTAGACAAATCCATTTATCTTTAAATATTAAAAATGCATCTTTGCCACACCAATTGGTATATTGTTGGGCCATATTGTATGCAAATACGGGATTAAAGTCAACATGGCTAAGATCAAAGTCATTCTCGACTTGAAACCACCAATGAACCTAAATCAAATAAAAATATTCCTTGGGCACACGGGATATTATTGAAAGTTTATTCATCACTATTATGACATTACTTTTCCCATTGACAAGTTACTAAAGAAAGAAGTCAAATTTTATTGGAGCCAGGAATGCAACGAGTGTTTTGAAATATTAAAAATAAAATTGGTAGAAGCACCTATCTTAAGATTCTTAGATTGGTCGAATAAATTCCACGTGCATGTCGACGCATCCAACGTCGTTGTCAGCTCAGTTTTGGCCCAGCCATATGATGACTTGATCGACCACCTGAATGCATATGTCAGTCGGAAGTTAAACAAGGAAGAACAAAATTATTCAACAATAGAACATGAAGCCCTAGCAATGATTTTTTCCCTACAAAAATTTAGAAACTACTTATTAAAAAACCTATTTATATTCTTCACATATCACCGGGCATTGAAATATATAATAAAAAATCCAGTGCACCAAGGGAAAATGTGTTGATGGCTACTACTATTTCAAGAATTTGACTTTGAAGTAATAGTTCGACTAGGGAAGAAAAACGTCGGGCTAGATCACATATCTCAACTGGAGATAGGGTAAGATTCAAATGGAATTGAAGATGATTTCCCAGATGCAAACTTATTCAAAGTAGAAGCAGTCCCTAAAGAGCTAGAAGAGATTGCAAATTTCTTAGAAGAAGGGAAAGCACCTGATGATATCCTAACTAATAAATGGAAAATTATAGCAATGAAATGTGCACCATTCACCCTAATGAATGGTTACCTCTATAAGCCAAGACTCGATAATATTTTGAGGAGATGTGCACTATAACATGAAAGGGAAGATATCATTACTAAGGCACATGCAAGACCAACAGGAGGTCACTTCCAGGACGATACGACAACCAAGAAAATTTTGCAAGTTGGTATTTGGTGGCCGACCTTACATAAAGATTGTCGGGAGCACATAAATAAATGTGATAAGTGCCAAAGGATAAGTCGAACACTATGGAAAAATGAGATTCCCTTACATTCTGTAAATCCTAATTTATCGTTTGAAATCTAGGTTATTTATTTTGTCAGACCTTTTTTGAAAAGAGATAAAAGGACCAAGGGGGAAATATATCATTACATTCGTTGAATACTTAACCAAATTGGAGGAAGTAAAACCAGTTAGAATTGTACAAAGGAAGAAGCTGTGAAATTTAACTACGAAAACATAGTAACTCATTTCAGTTGCCTCGTGACAATAATCAGTGACCAAGGCACACATTTATCAAAAGTATAATTGAATTATTACTTAAGAAATTTATGATTGACCATAAAAAAACTACTGCCTATCATCCACAATTCAACAGAGTCGTCGAATATTTTAACAATACTTTACACAAGGGCTTAAAAAAAGTATGTTTACTCGACAGATATGACTGGGATGACAAAATTCCGGTAATACTATGGGCATATAGAACAACATGAAAAATATCAATGGGACAGACAAATTTCAAGTTAGTCTATGGGAAGGAAGTTGTCATACCACTTCACTTCTGCACTAGTGTAGGTCAGATAGCATTGGTATTCGAATTCGACCATGTACGTGATACAAGGCAACATTTCTACCAACTAAATAAATTAGAAGAGGAAATAATGTTGGCACAACAACACCAGGAAATCCAAAATAACTAAGAAAAATCTTGGCATGATCGACATCTCAAGAAAAAGGACATTAATGATATGGACTTGGTACTCCTATATGACAGTGAATTAAAACGAAAGTCGAGAAAGATAGAAGCTACATGGCTAGGGTCATATGTGGTCAAAGACATTCGACCTTCAGGCATAGTACAACTAAAAAAACTCCAAGGGAACCCCTTTAAGAAATTAGTCAATGGGGCCCGACTAAAGAAATATCATACATAATAAATCGCAACCCTACTGGTGAGATATTGCTGAAAAGGGAGACACCAGTAGGACTTGATTTCACAAAATACCCCCAGAGCAATGTCAGTCAAAGAAAATGCATAAATATGAATCAAACCATCAGAGTCAGAAGACCAAACACTAAAAAAATCATCAAGATATCATAAGTAGACACAGACAGATATTTCGACCGCCGCCAAAGATAGAAAGGTCTCTTCACACGAAGCAATAATCAATGTCGACACCATTACTAAGAAATAGTTGGCTACTAAAAAATCATAACAATGCACAATATGTTTTGTGATCTATAGACGGTTGGTCAAGACAAACAATAGTACGAGGGGATATCTCTCATCATCCCTTATATAGTTTATGGAAGTCACGGTCCAGTTCAGGTTACTTGAGTGGAGCGTGGAAAGAAAATGTCAAAATATCGTTTCAAGTAACACTCTTCTCTGGGAAGAAAATTTGATTGTGGACATGAACAAAAACCATAGATGCTGCCAAAATCTAGCACTTGAATAAGGAAAAGTTGCAAAGTTGCATCTAAATCCAAAAACTTCCAAGAATGTAGTACGAAAGGAGTGGTCTACTTGAAAATAGAAACATCTATGATTCAACGAGAAAATAAACTACACTAGAACTTGATTCCAACATTCTCTCTTCTTTCTCTTTCTTATTCTCATTTTGTAATAGCCTCGGAAGAACGACATAGTAGAAAATTTTGTAATTTTATAATTTTGGCACAGACCCCCTCTTGCTCGGGATGAATGCTAGCAGGAACCCCCCCCTATGACTACACCAGGGTTTACAATGTAGGCAGATCAATAACCATTTAAAATTCAACTACTTCTCTAACTACCCCAAACATACCCAAGACTCATACAAAAAAGTCAAATATGAGAGGGATCGGGTAACTATTCCTCTACTCCGCGTTCGGTGATGATCCCCTCGTGCTTGAAAGCTTCTCTTACTGCAAGAATCCTCCCAAGGTTGGTCCGCATTCAAAGACAGACAAACAGAATTCTACAAGCATGTGATTCATATACAAATTAGGGTTAGATGTTAGAAATTCAAAACATAAACCATTAAAAACATTCAATACACCATGATTTAGGACAGGAAAAGTACTTCTTTTATTGATAACTCAATGATTATACCTTTTACAACCAAAGATGGATATTGATCCATGAACCTAGTTGGGGCTCCTCTTCACCAAGCTCCAAGTGAACCTCTATATGGATTCTTCGCTCAACCTTCGGATCTCTTCTTGGGAAGTGTTATCACCCCATAAATTATGGGAATCAACTCATGACTTGGATTTATTCTGTATCTGGTGATCTCGTTGACAAATGATATTTCATTTCTTCAAATAATTTGTGAAAAGAAAAAAGAAAGAAAAAGAAAAAAGAAAGAAAAGAAAAAAGAAAGAAAAAGAAAAAAGAAAGAAAAAGAAAAGAAAAGAAAAAGAGGGCATAAAAGAATGGAAACAAAAGCCCCATGCAATAATAGCAACTTGGTCATACCGT
>JZKD02S1622608.1:50257-73415 GCA_000966675.3 Picea glauca | reverse complement strand
CCATTCAGATTTAGATTCATTCATCTTGTACAATGATGGTGATACTGAAGAACAAGATACTCAGCTGATAGAAGTTGTAGAGAGTCAAGATGAAAGTCCAGAAAGCAATGAGGCAGAAAAGATGGAATATAAAATCACTGAAGAGTTCCCTGCTGAATTCTGGAGTATGGACTTTGATGGAGCTGTGAGTAAAGAAGGAGCAGGGGCTGGCGTCTGGTTGCATAATCATCGAAAAAGGTATTCAGAAAACCATTTCTATAAGTTAAATTTCCACTGCACCAACAACGTTGTTGAGTATGAAGCTTTAATGCTCGGACTGAAGCTGTTGAAAAAGGTTGGTGCTAAGCAAATAATGGTAAGGGGTGATTCTGAATTAATCATTAAACAAGTTAAAGGTGAATATGCTACCAAACATCCACGTCTTAGAGCCTACAGAAATGCCATTCTTGACGCGTTGAAGTGTTTTGCAGAGGTGGACTTGCAGGTAATGCCGAGAGGACAGAATATTCTGGTCGACGGGTTAGCCACGTCAGCTGCGTCCTGCAAGATTCCTTTCCGTCAAACTCGCCCATACACTGTTGAGGTGAGATGCAACAAGGATCTATCTAGGGAAACCATGTAAAGGTACGCTCTACCACCTAATCACAACACTTCTAAAACATGAATGATGGTTATGTGTCACACTTCGGTGGGATCGATCGTATGTCAAAGTGGAAAAGACAACGAGATGCGGAAAGTGGAGGTGGAATCCTAACTTATATGCAAAACATTGAAAAAATGACTTTTACCGAAGGACCTTTAAAAGTAACCCATCTACCAAAAATGTTACCAAACCAAAAGGCAAAGTGCATTGTAACATCCAATAAGAAACTCAAGAACCAAATTAAATGATTTCCAAGCTAGAGAAAATGACAAAAGGGTTCACAAAAGTGGCAAAAAGGGCCAAAAAAGTCTATAAATAGAAACTGACAGCTCATTTCCACCATTGCAATTTGAAAATTAACCAGAAGGTAAAAAAAGACCCCTTTTCTAAAGAAGTTGATTCTGGGATCTTCAAAGGACGAAATGAACTTTTGCTCAGACCAAGTAAGTACAAACTCATCCCTCCTACATTTCCATTCTTCATTTGTGCATTCTTTTTTCTTTTTGGGGGGGGTGCACTCTCCTAAAAAAGGGCATCCCTACATGTATGCGAGATGTCCAAGGACAATCCACATATGTTCACGGGAAAAAAATAGTCTCCCCGTGGACATACACGACTGTGTCCAAAACAACCTTTGTACGCCCTCAAAAGCATGGAAAAATAAAAAGTGCAATAGCTAACTCCCCTTTGAACTGTCATGGAACAGGATGTATGTCCACTAGATGGAGAGGGAACACAAGGATATTGATGTCTTGGTTGATGAGGACCCTACTGCCATTGCCGCATTGAAACAATGTGGGTTGTGGAAGTTCTTCAAGTGTCCATTTATGAGGGCACAACCCAGGTTATTGTATGCCCTGGTGGATTATTGGCACCCAGACGCACAGGGGTTATGATAGAGGATCAGTCATTGACTCCAACGACTGAGGATATATACTTCTTGACTAGCCTCTCGAGGAGAGGGGAACCAGTCAATCTGCACACTTTTCCCCCTGGGCCCTTCAACATCGCAAACTACATCGGGATGCATTGCGAGGTCAGAATTGAGAAGTTATGTTCTGAATTGCCCATCAAAAATATCACCAACTTGTCACTGAAGGTGATCCTACTGCTTATTGGGAAAATCACTGGATCCACGGCCTACACCAGGCTTCCCGGGCACACATGTATTGTGCAATGCAATGCCTAGATGGATGAATTTTCGACTGTAGTATGACCATGCTCACTTTCATGAAGAGGTAGTTGATAGAGGGTTGAGAGCGTAGCAACAAAAACTTTAGGTTTGGAACCATCCTATGCTCATTCTTCTTTGAGAGGGTTCCCAGTTTGAGTCCTAGAGAGACAGTACGGGGGCATGCGACCTCCTTCCTAGGTGTATATTTATTGGTATCACTGCTACCATGACAGGGGAGAGGAAGGAACATAGAGTCCTTCGATGACAAATTCTTTGACTGGTGGGCACGCCAAATTCTAGTGATAGAGGACGAACCCTACGTTGGATTCAACATCTCCATAGATCTATACATGCCCGTACCTCCCAGAGAGGAGCAAGGAGAGATAGATGCATGTTTTTTAAAGTTATTTGATTTTCAGTTTATTTTATATATATCATTTTTTATATGCATCAGATTATTGACAACTATCTATCTATTATGTACAGACGTGGGACTAGTGCGCCCGACAGACTTCGCGAGGACTAGGCAGCGTCCTCGACCAGAATCAGTATTAGCAACAACCGGTGGACCAGCAGCCACGGGAGGACCTCCAGCTAGCTTGGTTGAGAGAGTTTTGAGATGAGTGGAGCGAAACCTCACCAGGCTCACTCTCACAATTCCCATAGTCAAGATCGAGGATCTCTCGCCATCTATGCAGCCTCATGTGGCTGGGGTGCCACGGACTTAGGTCCAACTTTTTTGGCATTCGGCCATTGTTTTCGTTCACTATGATAGAGCCAATAGGCCCCGAGCTTAGATAGGCTAGATGCATTATGTGTTGAGGGCACTTTTGTATATTTTTTAGGGCATAAGCCCCATGATGTATACCGGATATTATTTTTTAGGCATTCACACCCACCTATTACTCTAAAACTTTTCAAGATATATATATATATATATATATATATATATATATATATATATATATATATATATATATATATATATACATCTTTATGTCTTATGTATCACATTTTTTACAAATGTATGTACATGTGTATGTGTGTGCAACATGCCAATCTAATACTTGATTAGCTAGAGCATATGTGATTTGATTTAATCTCCTAGGAACATGGATATACGTAATATAATCAAAGCAACATTCTAAGAGACGTACCCTAAGGAAACATCGGTGTAAAGTAGGATCATAAATGCGATAAACTCCATTTAACTAGGACACAACTATATGAGCATCTAAGTAGACCTGGAGGTGAGAGATACCATGTGACAGAGCATAACGAAGCAACTCTATCACTACATTGTACTCGACGACATTGTTTGTGGCATCACCTAGACAAATACCTTTGGAAGATAATGACTAGCCTTGAGGCTTGAAAATCACCCAATCCGTGGAAGCAAGCCTCAGAGTGTGTCAGCTAGCATCATCCACAAACCCAAAGAACACCTCTAATTCACTTGAATTCTGCCACAGTGAAAAGGATGACATAAATAATGACATGTCCATAAAACAAAAACAAAAAAGATAAAAACTATATAAGAACTATGCATATGTACAAGAATTCGCCTAGGAGACCAACCTAAGAGTAATACTTCTTGAGGTAGAGCCCATTTCTAGGCTCTGCCAAAGCATTTCCCACAAATTCAACCAAACAATAAGCACCCTTCTTTAAGACCTCTTTCACAATGAAAGGTACGAACCACATAGGTTTGAACTTTCCTACACCCAGGTGATCCTTGTCTTGGTCATAGACAAAATACAAGATCGCCTTTGGAGAAAATTCGATGATGAACGGACCAATCATATTGACACTTGAATCATTGCTTCTGAGCCTCGTTGGCCAAGGATGCGTCACGACGTTGCTCATCGAGCTACTCGAGATATAATAGGTGTTCCTCAAGCGGTGAAGTGTCTGGAAGTTGTTGAAATTACTAAGAGGGGGGGTGAATCAATTGTTATTGTGCTTAAACAATTTGAAGTCTATTAAACCATTTTTAATCTTTCATCAAGTGACCATCAATATTATACATCATATGAACAACACAAATAATGAGCATCAATCACATATAAGATATACACAAAGACATATTTTCACGAGGAAACCCATAAAGGGAGAAAACCTCTTCTTCTTCGAAATGATAGGCAGTATTTTAAGTTTTGTACATCATCTATGTTTGAGAACCAACTCAAAGTGAGGCTACTACCTCTGTTTTACAAGCTCCAACTTGTTGAGAGCACCAACTCTCTGGTTTCTCTAGCACCCACTATAAGGAAGCACCAACTCCCTAAATATTCCTACACCAACTGGATTTATACAAGCACCAATTTGTATACAGAAAACTCTGTGTTTTCCCGAGCACCACCCTTCCACCCTATTTTTCTAGGCACAACTAGATGGAAGATACAACTTCCAATATTCAAGAATCAACTTGAATATCAAAGGACCACAGTCCTCCCTAGCACCACCCTTCCTCCCTAATTATGCATAATTGATTGGCAAACAAACAATACAGGTATTTCAATTCTTACCCCTTCTTCACTGTTATGCAATTCTTCTCTGGTTCAAAAATTCTTCTGCAGTTCTGCTCTACTACATGCTATTCTGCTATTCTGCTCTTGCTTTTGTCTATTCGAAGACTGTTACTCATCTCTGAGTTTTATCTCATGCTCTGCATTCTTTCATTTTACCCTTCTTACAGTTCAACTCATTGTTTCGATTAGAACATCCAACCTTACACAGTCGCTCCATCTCTCCTTTTATACTCACCAGCCTCATCAATTACACCTCGAATCTCCTTGGGCAAAGACAAAATTTCTCAGCAACTGAATCACCAACCGATCAAGAACCATGATTCAATTTTTCTAACTGAATCGTAACTGATCACCTATCTTTGAAGTGAAACAGTATCCCTCCGGTCATATTCCTGATTAACCTGCACCATTGGATTACCAATGATGGATCTCGCGCCTACTCCATATGCCCACTAGCTGTGACCACGAGCCTAATCAGAATGCCTTTTTCATTTTTCATTTCAGTAATCCTGTGTCGAAGGGTCTCGACACTCCAAGTTGTGATTGCCAAAAAAGAGCTTAGCTCCGCTAGCAACACCTTCTCATATGATCACTGACGGTGACCACAGCCTACACACAAAGGCGTTTTCACATTTCGCATTTCGGAAATCCATAGGTGAAGAGTCTTGACTCTTCATGTTGTGATCTCCGAAAAGGGGCTTAGCTCCGTTAGCTCCTCCCTCTCACATGACCACTAGCAGTGACCTGGTGCTTATCCACAAAGCGCTTCGTAGTTCGCAAATTTGGGAATCTTGTGGTGAAGAGTCTTGACTCTTCATGTTACGATCTCTAAAAAGGGGCTTAGCTCTGCTAGCTTCTCCCTCTCACATGACCACTGGCAGTGACCTAGCGCTTATCCACAAAGCGCTTCGTAGTTCGCAAATTCGGGAATCCTATGGTGAAGAGTCTTGACTCTTCATGTTGCGATCGTCGAAATGGAGCTTAGCTCTGCTATATCCTTCCCCTTACGTGACCACCGAAGGTGACCACAGGCTGCGCCAAAAGGTGCTTCATGATTTCACGTTTCAGCATTCTTGTCGTGAGTGTCTTTGACACCTCAAACTCCCAGTATCCGAAACTTCAAAATGGAGTCAGATCAACAATCCACAGTCTTGATGATTCGACGATCCAAATCTTTTTGTGATCTCGCATATCGCCAGTTACTGTTGTGAGTTGCTTCCTTGACTCCTCCAACTCTCGGTATCCAAAAATCCAAAATGAAACCTTTGTTGTGCTATGATCTATCACCATGTTTCCCTCTTGGATAAATGATCCAGATCTTATCACGAGTTGGAAGGTTAGGGCACTTCCTTCCTTTGACTTTCCAGTCAGTGAATTGCTAATCCCTTGCCACTTGTACTCCTCGATGATGGACGACCCTCTTGCTTTCAGGACTTTGTAAGCCCGCTTCATCTTGTACTTAAAGATCATGCTCCTTCTTCTGTATCCAATGATGGTCAGTCCTCGTGCTCAGATCCAACGTCTAAGATTTGTTCTCCTCTTTTTTGCATTCCTCCTATCTGTATTTAGATCTAACAGTGATCAGGAATTCGGGATGGGTGATCCAACGATCATTGTTTCTCCTCACTCTTGATCTTTCCATTTCCATGTCATCATTGCTCTATTGAACATGTTGATCTTTTCCATCAATGACAAAACACGCATACTCTACCTCTGTCTAAAAACATGCCAACAATCTCCCCCTTTGGCATTGATGGCAACCCCTTCAAGAACATCCAGCTTTACCATTGTAGTGAAATTACCACACTTTCTCTCCCTTTGACATCAATGTCAAAGAAAAAAAAAACAAGCTCCCCCTGAGTTGTTGCAGTACATCTCGAAGGTATCAGATATGTGACAAGCATATACTCCCCCTGTGTTGTTGTAGTATTCTTCGGAGGTATTAGAGATTCAACCAACACAAACTCCCCCTGACAAGATGGACCCTCTTAATTTGATAGTGAGGTCACGCCCAACTTCTGGCGAAGATATCCAAAAGGAGTCATTGCTAACGGTTTAGTAAAGATATCAGCTATATGTTATGTGGAAGGAATATAATTCAGTTGAACGACTCTGTTTGTAACTTGTTCTCTGATAAAATGGTATTTTATTGGGATATGCTTAGTCTTGGAATGAAGAACGTGATTCTTGGAGACACTAATGGCACTAGTATTATCACAGTGAATTGTAATTGGATCAGTATAATTTACCTTCAAATTTGTAAGAGTTTGAATCATCCATAAAATCTAAGTGCAGCAAGTAGCAACAGCAATGCACTCTGCCTCTGTAGTTGATAAGAAAATAGATCCCTACTTCTTACTAATCCATGCTACCAACGAGTCACCCAGGAAGAATGCACCTCCACTGGTGCTCTTTCTCTCATCCACACAATTTGCCCAATCTGCATCTGAATAAGAAGTTAACTGAAAATTATGGTTTCTGGGATACCACGGACCATAAGTCATTGTTTCCTTCAAGTATTTGAATATTCTTGTGACAGCTACCAAATGACTTTGTTTAGGAGCAGACTGATAATGACCTACCATTCCAACAGCTTGCATTATATCAAGACGGGATGTTGTGATGTATAGAAGACTGCCTATCATAGAGAAATATGTCCTTTGATCAACATCAAGTGAAATATCATCTTTACTAAGCTTGCAACCAACCACTATGGGTGTACTAACAGGAGAGGAATCCTCCATCTGAAATTTCTTCAACATCTCTTTCAAATATTTTTCTTGAGAGATAAAAAATCTTGCAGAACTCTATTTTACTTGTAAGCCAAGAAAATATGACAATTATCCTATCATGGACATCTCAAACTCTGTTTGCATAGAGTTATCAAACCACTAAACAGAGGAATCATTTTTACAGCCAAAAATAATGTCATCTACATAAATCAAAACAACTAGTAAATCATCACTTCCAGTTTTTATGTAGAGATTGTTATCAACAGTACCTTTCTTGAATCCTTTGTCTTGTAAAAATTTGTCCAGTCTATAATACCAAGCTCGTGGTTCTTGTTTCAGTCCATATAAATCCTTCTTTAGCTTGCAGACATAATCATGGTTATTTTTCAGTGAGAATCCTTCAGGTTGCTCCATATATACTTCTTTTTCTAGATCTTTGTTGTTGGGGAAAATCACCCTACGGACTAGCAAATAGAGTTCAGAATTTGCATGCAGATATAACCGAATAGAAATTACTTTCTACCTTCATCCCTAGATTTAAATCCCATTTTCTTAGTAAATGCATGGAAAGATCGACCTACCCCATTCTCGGCATTTGATGTCGATCCTCCATTGTGCTTGATTACTTGTTCGCAATACTCCTTCCAAAGTTGGCCTGCATCTAAGATGAGCAAAAACTATGCATGCATACTACTTATATACTAACGGGTTAGAAATCCAAACATATACTAATCAAACTTTAAAAAGTTCATGAATTGGGACGGGAAAAGCATTCTCTTTGTTACTTAGAATGAGTCAACTTACAAAAGTTGAGACCGGCCATCGCTCCTTGAACCTGATCCTGGGCTCCTCTTCTTCTTTCCTCCAACTACTTTGCTTTGAATCTCCTTTGGCACAAGGAAAGGCTAAAGGGTTGGGACAATGGGAATATGTAAATGGGCAGAGTTTCTTTGCTATATTTTTTCTCCTCCAAACTTGACCCCTACCCCTTCTTTTATATGCTAGAAGGAGCTAGGTATTTGGACGAACCCTCGGCCATGCATGGCCGAGAGTTTCAGTTAACTCACCCATAGCTTTTTGTTTCATCGGCAACTTTCCTTTTTTCATGCTTTTGTCATTCCACGCGGGTTGTTTTGGGTCATCCATCGTGTACACGCGTGCAGTAATGGATTAGGGCGCATGGGCCTTTATACAAGAGGACTTTCAAAGAGTTGTTCAGCATTGCTTTGGCTAAGAAGGGATATGAGTTGGCCTGATGCCAGGTAAGCATGTGTGATGCAATTTAGGGTTATAACAGATGCCCCCTAATTTGTGAGGTCAGAAGAGCATCTGATGGCCGAAATACATTACCAATCTTTACTAATGTGCCGAACGATTGATCCCAAGGATCAGGAACCAGGAGGTGTCGTCTACAAAGTAAAAAATGTCTCACCGAGGCGGGCATACCCATGCTCGGGATAAAATATAATCATGGATACCAATAAAATACATTGTAGATCCATGTAAAATAACTATAAAGAGTAGCTGTGAACAATACACAGCAGAGCTACATCTCGAAATCAGAAATATATACATATAGAGTATCCATCTTCCAGAAGTTGATGTTGCATGATGGTTGGAGATGAGATCTTCAGAGCTTGAGAAACAACTTCAAAATCTTCAAAAATCGGGTAGGAGTGTAATATGAGTGTACGACTGAACTACCCAGAGGTATTCGACGGCTCATCGGTCATGGACTTGATAATCTTGATGATCAAACTGAAGGCTTCAGTGATTTCGAATAAGGACTTGATTGGATGTTCAGGATGGTCGAGTATGAGGACAAGAGACATATTGCAGAGGGACCAACTCAGGCTTGGTGACAAACCTCCCTTGGATAATAGCATAACAAATAATGAGACTCAGGCAGCATGTATGTTAATCATAAGTCTACGAAGCAGGAGGCAATGCAAACTCTCCATATGTTTGGAAGGATAACCAAACGGTGGAGGACACAACTCTATATAGCGAGAAAAATCTTCCTAAGGTCGTACTACATCCCATAGTCTAAGGAACAAACAAACAGATGTGCTTTATCCAAGGGCGACTCATTATGCTTCCAATAAAGAAAATACTTTTCCCTTCCTCTTTTTGGGGTATATTTGATTTTTTTGTTCTTTTCCATAATTGTGGAAAAAGAATAAAGGAATATTACGTTACAAAGGAGGAATGAGTGTTGCAAACATACAAGCTCAAGGCACAAGGACAAGACTGATGTTCTAGTAGAATGATACTCAGGAAAAATCCTCCGAGGGCCAAAGGTGTTAAGACGCAGAAGAAAACGGTTACAAGGCTGGTGTATAAGGTATGCAAACGCAGTTAACAAAACACACAATGGTAACATCCTTCAATGTAAGTTTAACGAGCCCAAAGAAGGTAAGCTCGGTGGTTTTTCATATTTAGAGAGTCTGAAAAAACATAAAAGTGGACTCCATCGGGGTACCTTTTTCGAAGGTAGTCTAGTCAGTTTGAAAAAAGGGGTAAACTAGCACCGACAAGACGTCTATTCAAAACCATTTTAACGAGTGTGATAAAGACAAGGTCACTCGGCCATTTTTTTCATTTTTAAGGAGTCTGAAAAAAGCTTAACTATGGACTCCATCAGGAATATTATTCTGGACCAATTTTAACGAGTGTGAAAGAATAAGGTCACTCGACAATCTTTTCAATTTTAGGGAGTCTGAAAAGAGCTTAACTATGGTCTCTGTGGGGGTTCCTTCTTCGTAAGTTTAGTCCCTCAGGCCCAAAAAAGGGATAAAATTATACCTGAGAGTACTCTTCTATAAAGCTGAAGTTCCATAGAGTATACCTTTGTTCGTACAGTTGACCGTCTAGACCGAAAAAGGGGTAAACTACCGTCGGACAGACGTGACTTCAAATCTTAGTTTAACGAGCGTGAAAGGCCACAAGATCGCTCGACAATCTTTTCATGTTTAGAGGGTCTGAAAAGGGCTTAAAAGGAGACCTTTGTTTTTTGGGAGTCCTGAGGGTGAGATCAAGAGTGAAGAAGAATCATGCAAATGAGGCTCAAACTCATATTCAAGAAAGACTATACGGACTCCCGAGCCTACAGTGTTTTAGAGATGGCATGGACACCATAATGCAACCAGGACCTACCTAGGGAATCCATGTTCTGGTAAGATCTACCACCAAGTTGCGACACTTATAAAGCAGATATGATGGTTTTGTGTCACAACCTGATGGGATCGATCCTATGGAAGAGGAAAAAGACAACGAGACACAAAGGTCCGGGTAATAGCCTATCCGATATGCTCACATTGATTCTTGGAAAAAAATTCATGAACCGTCAAAGTTTCCTCAAAACGCAAAAAAAGTGTCCCAATACCCAATCAATTCCCTCCCATATAACTCCTGAATCGCTCTAAATGGTTTTTGGTATAAAGAAAATGATAAGGGAGGCCAAAAAAGTGACAAAAAGAGGCCAAAAAGTTTATAAATAGAAGTCGGCAGCTCATTATGACCATTGTTGATTTGGATATTGACTCTGGAGCCAAAATCCCCCCTTTGATAAAAATGGTGATTCTTGGAGCTACAATGGACGAAATGAACTTCCGCTTGGACCAAGTAAGTACAAACTCCTCTATCTAGCTATTTAATTCTTCAATTTTGCTTTTGAGTTTGTTTTTTCGGTGGGCGTCGACCTTTAAAAGGTCGGCCCTAGGTCCACACAGGTTCTCTCTGGACAGGCCGCGTGTACACTCAAGAAAAGTTAAACCTGCCTACGTGGACCCCCATTTATAGATAAAAGAACCAAACAGCCCTTACTAAACCTCTTGAACTTTGTTGTGTTGGCAGGATGTATGTCCACTAGAGGGAAAGGGAGCATAAAGCAATTAGTGAGTTGGTTGCAGGAGATTCGAATGTCGTGGCCACGTTGATGCAATGTGGTTTACTTAAGTTCTTCCTGTGTCTAATTATGCGAGCACAACCAAGGCTATTGAATGCCTTGGTTGACTACTAGCACCCTGATGTAGAGGCCTTTATGCTAGAGGGGCAATCATTGGTGCCCACCCCGAGGATATTTACTTTTTGACTGACCTCTCGAGGAGAGGGGAACCAGTCAATTTCAGGACGTTTCCATCGGGGTCGCTTAACATATTGGAACTGATAGCCCTGCACTTTGAGGCTGGGACAAACCGTTTGAGATCCCAGGTGCCCATAAGTAAGATCACTGACCTGTCGCTGCAAGCGATATTATTTCTTATTGTGCGGATTACCGGTTCAGCAGTCTTGCATCAAGTGTCTCGCGCACAGATGAATTGTGTTATCCAGTGATTGAATGCACAATTTTTTGACTAGAGTACCACACTGCTAGAGTGTATGAAGAGGCAATTGATAGATTGTCGTCAGCGGACACAAAGGAACTTCGGGTTCGGAATGATTTTGTGTTCATTCTTCTTTGAGAGAGTTCCGAGATTTAGTCCTTGAGAAGTAGTACGAGGACATCAGGCCTCTTTTCCTGCTATATGTATATGGGAAGTATTACTATCACGATAGGGTGGTGGAAGGACCAATGATTCCTTCGATGATGACTTTTTTGCGTGGCTGTCACGGTAGATCCATGTGATCGAGGATTACCCATATGCAGGGATAGACTATTCTAGAGATCCTGAGATACCCATGCCTCCTGGCGAGGAGCGAGGGGAGATGGGTAAGTCTCCACCTTTGTAGTTTTTTTGTTTGTATATGTAATTTTTATGTCGTTTTTGTTATATATATAATTTTTCTTATATGCCAGAGTTTTTGACGGATATGTGTTTGTTGCATGAAGATGTGGGACCCGTGCGACCTACCGACTATGCACGGAACAGGCATCATCCTCGGCCAGAAGCTGTAGTTTCCGCTGACGGGGGACCAGCAGTAGCAGGAAACCTCCTAGCCAGGGAGGCTGAGAGGTTACTTAGATGAGTTGAGTGGAACTTTACTGCACTCACTTGAACAGTCCTGATGGCAGAGATAGAGGACCTGCCACCATCCATGCAGCCTCATGTAGTGGGGGCCCCTCGGACGTGGGTCTGATTGTTTAGGCATTTAGCCCATGCTATGAACCAGTATAACAAGGCCCATAGGCCTTGAACCTATTTAGACTTTTTACGTGCCACGAGAACTACTTGTATATATTTGTTTGAGGGAATAAGCCCTATGACTCGTTATTGGTCCGATTTTTTAGGCACTTGCGTCCATCTATGTACTCTGGTTACTTTATGATGTTATATATGGTTTTTTGATCTTTTGTATCTTATGGATTCCGTGTGCAAAAATGTATTTACATGTTTATGTCAATGTTCTTTCATATGTGTGCAAGATGCCAATGTAAAATTTGATTAGTTAGAGTATCTGTAATTTGGTTTAATCTCCTAGGAACATGAAAATATGTAACATAATCAAAGTTTTGTTCTAAGAGACGTACCCTAAGGAGTCGTCGGTGTAAGGTTGGATCATGAACCCGGTATATTCTGTTTAGCTGAGACACAACCAGTTGAGCGTCGAGATAGACCCGGAGATGAGAGATAGCCAATGACAAGGCGTCATGAAGAAACTCAATAACTGCACTATACTTGGCGATATTATTTGTGGTGTCAATTAAGCATATACCTCCGGAAGATAACAACTGGCCCTGAGGTGTAAAGATTACCCAAGCTGCAGAGGTAAGCCTCTGAGTGTGCTGACTAGCACCGTCTGCATACCCAACGAACACCTCAGAATCACTTGACATCTACCATATTGACAAAAGATAACATCAATGACACGTCCATAACATTTAAAAGAAACTAAAAAGTAATAGTACAAAGACTATACATATGTTACAAAAAGTTACCCACAGTGACCTGCCTATGAGTAATACTTCTTGAGGTAGAGCCCATTTCTAGGCTTCGCTAAAGCATTCCCTTCAAAATCAATTAGACGATAAGCACCCTTTTTCAATACCTCTTTTATGATGAAAGGTCTGAACCACATGGGTTTGAATTTTCCTGGCCCCAGGGGGTCCTTATCTTGGTCATAGACCAAGACAAGTTCACCTTCAGAGAAAATCTGAGGATGAAAGGACCTATCATATTGACACTTGACCTTATGTTTGTGAGCCTCATTGTCCAGGGCCGCATCACGATGCTTCTCATTGAGCTACTCAAGGTATACTAAATGTTATTCAAGTGGAGAAGTGTCTGGCAATAATTGTACTGCCAATTTTAGAGATGGGATATGACATTCGATGGGCAAGACTGCCTCCAGCCCGTAAACGAGTTGAAAAGGTGAGAAACTGGTTGCAATCTTAACAGATGTTCGGTAAGCCCATAATGCCGAGTATAACATCAAATGCCAATTTGACTTGGCTGAGTTGATAGTCTATTGTAGAATAGTCTTAAGAGTTTTGTTTACAACTTCCACCTGCCCAATAGCTTGGGGGTAGTAGGGTGATGAATGCTCTTGCCGTAACCCAAGATTTGATGTTAATTCGATCATCATTTGGTTCTGAAAGTGACTGCCATGGTCAGTAACAATCTCTCTCGATATGCCGAACCTTCCTATGATCTGGTTGAATAAAAAGAGAGTTGTAGTCTTTCCATCATATTTAAACGTTGTCATAGCTTCGACCCACTTAGTGAAGTAGTCTACATCTACGATGATATAGTGGTGCCCCCTTGCTGACGGGGGGTTGCCAGTAGTGTAATTAATCCCCCACTTGGTGAAGGGCCAACTATGATGACAGGAAACATTGGAGCGGGATGTGCCCTCATCTTCCGAGAGAATATTTGGCACGGATGGCACTTCTTGACCGATTCTATACAATCTTTGATAAGTGTCGGCCAGAAGTAACCTGCTCGTAGAATATTTTGGGTTGTTGCCAACCCAGACAAATGACCACCACAAGCTCCAGTATGGAAATCGTTGAGCATGATAACTGCCTCCTCATGTGTGAGACATCGACATAAGATGCAGTCTACACCTCTCCGATACAATGTATCATTGAGTATGAGATAATTCTTAGCTTGATAGCATATACGCCGACGCTCATCATGAGAATTAGAAGTGGGTCACTTCAGAGTCTAGAGATAGATAAGTATATCTTTGTACCATGGATCTGAAGATGTGATCAAAAACATATCTCCCTGGATAGGCGATTCTTCAGGCACAACGTCACCTGACTCAACCGGAAGTTCCGAAATAAGCTCTGCGAAGACCAATGACTTGTTGGGCTTTGCTGAAATGAATTCTAAGTCAAACTCCTAGAGGATGACTATCCATCTATTAATTTTTCCACCTATAACCCTTCATGTCAACATGTACTGGAATGGATTCATGACAGCAATGACGGTGGTCTTGCGAAACATAACATAATGACGAAACCGTTGAACAACATGAACTTCCGCCAACCCAAGTTTTTTGATATGAGAATAATTGAATTATGGTCCTATGAGGCCTCGGCTCAGGTAATAGATCACTTATTCTGAGAACAAATCATCTTCCTATACTAAAACCATGCCAATGGTTGACTCTGCGGCAGCTATATATAATAAGAAATCTTTGTTATAGTTAGGTGGTCGTAGCAGAGGGGCAGTTGTGAGGGCGTGTTTTAATGCGTTGAAAGAGTGTTGAGCGACATCGTCCCAGTAAAAAGGAACGTCTTTCTTCAGTAAACACATGAAGCCCTTGGTGATTTCGGCATAGTTGGCGATGAAGCGTCGTAAAACGTTCGCCTTGCCTTGTATACTCTGAGGTTGAAGGATTGTGCGTGGGGGGAGAAATTGGATTATTGACTCCACCTTCAGAGGATCGACCTTGATCCCTGTTGTTGATACGATGAAACCTAACAAACGTCTTGACGTTACGCAGAAGCTGCACTTGTTTGGATTCAAGCAAATCCTAAAGTAGCGACAACGTTCAAAGATAAGTCTAAGGTGTGTGGGATGATCCATTCTCTTGCGAGATCGTGATGCTAAATCATCTAGATAGGCCTTGACTATATGCTTGATATCGTGAAAAGAAAAAGACATGGCCCGCTGGAATGTGTCTCCATCATTTTTAAGACCAAACAGCATCTTACAATATGCGAATGTACCCCAAGGACAAATGAATGTCATTTTGTGTTGGTCTTCAGGTTTGATTTGGATTTGATTATATCCCGAAAAATCGTCCATGAAAGAAAAGGCTTCACAACCAGCACATTCATCAATGATCTGGTCGATGAATGGTGTTGGAAAATTATCTTTGGGACATGCCTTGTTCAAATCACGGAAGTCAGTACATACACGAATCGTGCCTTGTTGTTTATTGACCGGCACAGGATTTGACACCCATTGGGTCAAATGGATAGGATAGATAAAACCTGCCTTTAGCAATTTCTCAACCTCAATCTTGATGGTTTCTACTTTCTTAGGATTAACTGGATGAAGCTTCTGTCGAACAGGCTTGGCATCAGGATATGTTGTGATTTCATGCTCAACTATTTTTGGATTAATACCTGGAATTTCCTCATAAGACCAAGAAAAAATGTCACAGAATTCTTTGAAAAGTTCTGTGTAGATTTGAATCTCTTCGGGGGAGAAATCTGCTCCGACGAAGACGTTTTCCATGACGCCAGGGTTTCAGGAGATATTTATTGGTATAATTTCAGCGATAGTTTCCATATTGCCCTCAGCATAAATTTCATGTGTAGCTAAGAGATTAATAGGACACGATTGATCTCCCATCATGGTTACGGTGAATTCTCCTGCTTCGATTCGGCTTAACTCTGGGAGAATATAAGATCTGTGATGAAGATCTTCCCAAGGTTTGTCCAGAATAGTCATTGCTTTGATTACTGCTTCATCAGAAGGGAAGACTAAGTCTAACGAATCGATGTTAGTGAGAGAACCCTGAGCCCAAATAGGCTCTAGAAGTGGATCTAACTCTTGTGCAAGAGTCAGATCAGTGTTAGCTGAAGCTTGTTGGACTAAAGAGTATGCTACTTCGGCGGTAGACAAGGGCATCGACATGCCTGGGTTCCCTATCTCATCCATCGTGGCCAATGGGGAAGGAAGTATCCATGGATCTTCAAAGTAAGTCATGCGGAATGATGAAACTTGAAAAATCTCAACCTTATGGTGATTGGATATAAATTTGATATCGTCGTGAGGAGGTGGGTAATCGAAGGTACCCATCAAGGATGGGCACAAACCAACTCCTACGTTGACGACACCTGGTAGACTATTATCAATCATCAGGACCATGGATGCCCCCAAAGCTGGGTCAGGTCTGGAGAAAGACAATTGATCGATGGTCACTATCTGGCCCTCGTGTGGAAACAACAAGACTCGAAAAACTGTAGCAACCACAGCTTTCATAGCATAAGTTTAACTCCATACTAACAAGAGGTTATAGTTGAGGGGAGCATCGACTACCTCTACTTCGATACACACGGTCTTCCCTCCTAACTACACGGGGAAAGAAAGAACGATGCCATGTGGTCGGAACGAACGGTCGTCGAAAGTAGTGAGGAGAGTAGGTGATGGAGACAAAACAGGCTGGCCAATGGACTTCCAACATGCCAATGACATAACGCATGTCGAGGCGCCCTCGTCGACCATCATGTGGAATATATTTTGAGTAACAATTTTCGTGGGGTAAGCCACTACTATCTAAAACGCTATGTGGTAAGGCAGACGAGGTTTTAAGTCGGTTGTATCTAACATGATTGTACCCATATTACAAGTCTCAGTAGAGCCCAAAGTGGTTAACAAAGCTTTCCTCTGAGAAGGGCAACTTTGTAGGACCTCAAAAGCAGACATCGCACAAGGGGTTTGTAATAAATCCTCCACCATAGAGTAGTTCTGGGCGGCTGTTGCGTTTGGGTTATGAGAAGTTTTTTTAAATGCACCTTTTGGAATGCGTTTCATTATTTCTCCCAATGTCTTCTCAATCTATAGAGGAAGAGATGGGAGGTCCGCTTCTTTACCCTTCTCAGAAGCACTTGGTTTATTGTAGTCATGTGCTCTAGTCGATATAAAAGCATCCCTCCTAAGCATATATATGTTCACGAATGCGAGGTTGTTCGAAGGCGGGAAGGTTTCTTGGCTTCCCCCATATGTGCTTGCAGAGGCTTGAGTTAGATTTTTCCCATGTTGAAATGGATTAGTCAACACTACATGTTGTTGTTATGTGACAAAAGTTTTGGCCTCTGCAAGTCGAGGACATAGATGGGTCAGGTGGCCTTCTGCGCACAAGTTACATGGATACCTCACCTTCCATTTTTTAGTGTTATCCCCACCAGCATTATCAGTGGGTTTTTTATCCCCCTTACCCTTCTTTCATTGTATTTTCTTCCCTTCAGGTTGTCGGGTGGACTTTGGGTTAGTCGACTGCACAATGTGTACTTATGACGTTTTGGTAGGGGGAGCATCCAAAGCAGTAGTTTGGTTGGCCGTTGTGTGTTGTATAGATAACTACTACAATTTCTTTGTCAATTTCTCGTTGGGCTTTGTTTGTGCTGAACCAACAATACCATCGGCATGTGGTCCAGATCTCTGTCTAGTTTTATCCAGTATTGAACGTGGCGCTTCTGGAAAGATGTTGTATAATAAATTGGACTGAGAATAGATGAACTCAAACTGTTGAGCCCTCATGATGGCATATTCTTCGAAGAAAACTCCAGATGTCGTGACGTATTTGGATAACTGCAGGACCAAAGACTTAAGGAACCACTCAAGCAGGAATGTTGGTGGGACTGGTACTTTGATTAAACTCTTCCAGCATCTCCATTCTCGGATGTGATCAGATATATGGTCCGTTGTTGTTTGTTCGAAATTGGCAAGTAGCTCTATGTCAGCGCTATATCTGACAGGTAACTGGAAATGGTTCAGGAAAGCCATCACCAGTTCGCCAAAAGAAGAGTATCTTGAGCGATCGAGCTCAATGTACCATTTCGCGACACTCCCAATGAGAGTATGTTGAAACAATCGCAACTGTATGGATTCATCTTTCAATGAGTTAGATGAGCACCAAAGGTGGAAGGTAATCACATGATCTCCTAGATCTTCATTAGGCTTGGCTTCAAAGTTTGGAATTTCCGAAGGCAACTTCGTTGGCATAGCAGGCCAATGTGAATCGTGACAAATAGGGTCATTCAACAACCTTGTCAAATCTGGCAAATTTAACGTCACCAGGAAAGGTAGTTTGGGTTGTTGCTGATAACCTGGGAAAAAGGGGCCTAGAGTTTGACTAGCACCAGGTTACCAGGAAAATTTTGGCTGTTAGCCTGGATTCTAGTAGAAACCATGGCCCTGGCTAGCGTAAGGATTTTGCATATGTGGAGATATCATCGGCTGATTTCCCAAAAATGACATAGATGGTTGGGCGTGCATTATATTCAAAGGACTTTGGGAAGGATTACCCCATGTCGGTACCATGGGGATAGGCATAATAGTTTGTCCGGGGTTCCATTGATTTTGGAAAGAATTACCCCAGATCGTCATTCCGGATGAGGTAACAGATCCTTGCCCTGAATTCCAAGGTCCTGCTAGGTTTTCCCCCTGTGCAGGAATAATACCCTGCACAGGAGTAGATTGTCCAAAAATGGGGTTGCCCCCAGCCGGGAAAGCGGCTGACGAAAAGGTGTTGTTACAAACGTTTTGTTCCAAGAAAACGGTGTCAAACCTACCGGCATACTATGCGAAGGTGGTCCTTGATTCCCCCCTCCAAATAAACTATTGTGTGTAGGTTGCCCAACGGATTGCTGATGTGAGCCACCGAGTGAAGGGGACGAAGAAGGTATATGACCTCCTCCGTAAGGAAAAGCGTTAAAAGGGACAGGAGTGCCCCCCATGTGACCTTGAAGAGGAGCACTAGAGCTCCCTTCCCCGAGACCCAAAGTCTGTAAAGTGGAGTAGGAAAGTACAGGACTTGTACCCGAACTAGGCATACCGTATAAGAACGGAGGGCCTGTCGAACTTGGTGTGAAAGGGGTTGTGGCCGCCGCCAAAGACGGGTTTGGACCACTGTACGAAGTAATTGTGGTCGAGACCATGGTGACTCGGACCGACGACGGTGGGTTAGGAGATGAAATCTCTCCTGTGGTGACAACCGTGGTGGGAATTGAAGAATTCCCAGAAGAAGTAACAACATTTGTTTCCATTGTTGTGTTAAACACTGTCTGGAACTCGTGAAATTGAATAGGTACAATGAAAGGTGCCAAGAAATCAGTGTCTGGGGTTTCAACTGGGCCAAGAGCGGTTGCTTTAAGGTCCAAAACGGTTGATTCCTTTGGGGGTTAGTCGGTCACAATGGTTTGTAACCCGATCGCTTCAAAAGACCCTTGTTGGTCTAGCTTTCGCCCTAATGGTGGCAGGGGTGGATCCAGTGTAACCGGCAGCAGGCCAAGAAGCCTTCGTGACCGGCGGAGCTCGGGATCCTCCACTGTGTGAGAATATCCAAGACACTCTAAGGTAGTCTAAACGCTCAAAAGTAACACACACAAAAAAGTTCCTAGAAGATAAGACAAGCAAACACTAAATTAATTGGAAGAACAGTTACAACAACCAATACTAGAGAAACTTACCGGTGCAAGTGAAAATCGAACACGAAAGCACCCTCTAGGTATAATCTGCAAAGAATGGCCCGATGTTTGTCCTAGGTACCGCGGTATACCCCCGTAGTCACCTGTGTATGTCCCTAAAAAGATTGGCAACTAGGTTGCCAGTGCACGAACAGTCACCATGCGAGTACAGTCGAAAGTCGAGTACACCACAATGAGCAAGGTATCAAGCCTGAAACCTGTCAAGGGTATCGAGACCAAATGGTCTATAATACAACTAAGGACCTTGAATGGATTCAAGACCCACAAAGCCCCGTGGAAAATGAAAACAACGGAATCCCAAAACAAGCCCTCTATGTGTGTTCTCCACTACGATTGGTCTAGCTTTGGATGGGTTATCTCCGCTACCTTTCTGCACACGACCTTGTGTTTATCCCCTGTGTTCGAGGGGGGTCCTAGATAAATTTCACAACACTGGAGTTAGAAACTCCCTAACTCGGACTCCAATGTTTATTTTAAAAATGGCCTTGAAGAGTTTCCTCTCCAACCTAATCCAAGGCCCTAATCCTGAACTAGTTGGTGACCCCTACAAACATAAAAGTCTAGTAGATTTTAAATTTAGCATTATTTTTATGGCGTTTTCTTACATCAAGGGGTATGAAAGTGAAACTGATGATGTAAAAAAAGACGAAAGCAATGAACGACTAAAAAAACTGGAAACAAAACTTTTACTTAATGCAAAATTTCAACAACTTTTCAAAAAAAAAAAAAAAATAACTTTTCTAAGATTTTGGATAGCAAACTCAAAGGAATTTCACTCGACTATGAGCTACTTATGATCTAAGTGAACTGCAAAAACTTATGAAATAATAGACTTTTCCCTAGCTAATAATGCAAAAACACACTCTTCAACCAAACAAGAAAATGAAAAGAGATTCTTTTTTTTCTTTTTTTTTAAGTGCTAGTAAAGCAAGAAAGGAAAAATACCGACAAGCAAAAACCACGAAAAACAATTCTAGCCTAATCGCAGATCGCAAAGAATCAAATTAAAAAAAAAATCACACACTAGCAATTTTTAAAATAAAATGACTCTCACACTTGTCTAAAAACCATGAAAATTCTTTTATTTTTCTGACAACTTTTTAAATGAGAAAAATCAAGTTAAGGGTAAGATTAATCCTAAGCTACTGACTGCTCAGATAGGGATTCAAACACCTGAGAGGAATAATTCTTGTCAAGGGAGAGGATGAATGTCTTACCCTCAACAACAAGTATCCTGTACAAGCGCGCGACTGTCACTTTAACAGCACGCATGAGAACGCGCTTTGGATAGAGACAGAGTGTGTGTACACGTGGGCTGACCTTGTACAGGCCGCGTGTATATCTAAACTCTGAGAAAAAAGAAAACAAAGAACCCAAAACCAGGAAGAGACCACTGATATTGATAACCAAGATCCCTTGAAGGCTTGAATTCTCTTTTTAATAGAAAAACAAATAATATAAGGAAAAAATGATAAGGCAAAAACAATCTGAGATACGACTGCTAGCAAACAAGACTCAGACAGAATTACAAAAAACCCCTTGAGAATGTGTGATTCTGACAGGGAAGAGGATGACTGCCTCTAAAGTTCTTTGAAGTCTACATGCTACTACTACTTCTACAACTAGCGTTCACACATGGGCTGTAAGAGGGTAGGGTGTGGGTACATGCGTGAAGACCTTGTGCAGGCCACGTGTACCTCTATGGGTCCTGAAAAACACAGTCAAGAAAAAGAAAGGGAAAGATGGTATGGAAAACCAGACTCCCTGCTAGCTCAGACCTTACAAAAACTAAAAGAAAAAAAAAACAAGAAAAACTTGTCTTTAAAACTACCCAAAAACTAAATAAAATTCCAGGAACCCTAGAGAGTGTCCCTAGAATGGTCGCCAATTCTGTTGTTGGGGAAAATCACCCTACGGACTAGAAAATAGAGTTCAGACTTTGCATGCAGATATAACCGAATAGAAATTACTTTCTACCTTCATCCCTAGATTTAAATCCCCTTTTCTTAGTAAATGCATGGAAATATCAACCTACCCCGTTCCTGGTGTTTGATGTCGATCCTCCGTTGTTCTTGATTACTTGTTCACAATACTCCTTCCAAAGATGACCTGCATCCAAGACGAGCAACAACTATGCATGCATACTACTTATATACTAACAGGTTAGAAATCCAAACATATACTAATCAAACTGTAAAAAGTTCATGAATTGGGACAAGAAAAACATTCTCTTTATTACTTATAATGACTCAATCTACAAAATTTGAGACCGGCCACCGCTCCTTGAACCTGATCCTGGGCTCCTCTTCTTCTTTCCTCCAATTGCTTTTCTTTGAATATCCTTTGGCACAAGGAAAGGCTAAAGGGTTGGGACAATGGGAATAAGTAAATGGTTAGAGTTTCTTTGCTATATTTTTTCTCCTCCAAATGGGACCCCTACCCCTTCTTTTATAGGCTATAAGGAGCTAGGTATTTGGACGAACTCTCGGCCGTGCATGGCCGGGAGTTTCAGTTAACTCACCCATAGCTTCTTGTTCCGTCAGCAACTTTCCTTTTTTCATGCTTTTGTCGGTCCATGCGAGTTGTTTGGGGTCAGCCAGCATGTACATGTGTGCAGTAATGGTTTAGAGCACGTGGGCCTTTATACAAGAGGAATTTCAAAGAGTTGTTGAGCAGTGATTTGGCAAAGAAGGGATATGAGTTGGCCTGATGCCAGGTAAGCATGTGTGGTGCAATTTAGGGTTATAACAATCTCCATTAAGAAATGTTGACTTAACATCCATTTGATAAACTTTAAAGTTCTTATGACGTGAATATGCAAGAAACATTCAGATGGATTCAAATCTTGCCACTGGTGCAAAAGTTTCATCAAAATCCTGACCTTCAACTTGTGCATACCCTTTACAGACCAATCTAGCTTTATTTATAACAACTTGTCCTTTTTCATTCATTTTATTTTTGAACACCCATTTGGAACCTATTACATTCTTGTCTTCAGGTCTAGGAATAAGCTCCCAAGTATTATTCTTCTCAATCTGATCAATCTCTTCATTCATAGCTCTAATCCAATTATCATGTTGGTTGGCTTCATAAAAAAATTTAGGTTCAGCCATAGATAAAAAAGCAACATGGGATTGTTCTGAGTCTTTAATCAATTTCCTTCTTGTCCGAACTCCTTTATTTATATCTCCAATTATCTGATTTTTAGGATGATTCTTTCTAACAATTCTGAGAGGTGATTTTGCTTCTTTATGTTGATTTGTGTCAGTTGGAGTATTCATATCTTCATCTGATTCAGATTCTTCTCTTTCTGATCCTTGGACCTGTTCATCTTCGTTTTCAATTATATCTTATGTGCTTGGTTCAACACTGCTTACATTTCCTATCGAGATTTCTTCATCAACTTTTATGTCAATACAATCAACCAATTTATGCAGCCTCTTATTGTAGCATCTGTAACCTTTACTG
>JZKD02S1622608.1:34518-49153 GCA_000966675.3 Picea glauca | reverse complement strand
ATCTTGAAATTTTCAGCAGTAGGATTCGAATCTGGCTTAAAATTCCTTAAGCGACAATCTGCAGCTTTATGTCCATAGTTATGACAGATGTAACATTCTGGTTCACTGAATAACAAATCATAACGATTTTTATGCTCATAATTGTTGTTATGTTTCACCTGCATCCTTCCTCCATCCATCACATGATTTATAGTATGTGGTTGTTTGTTTCTTGGTTGTCTCAATATTTGTTGTGGCGGATAATTATTCCTTGAGTATCTTGATTTGAAATATCTATATCTTAAAGAACAATTTACAGCTTTGTGACCAAAGTTAGAACAGAAAAAACAATAACCATAGAAAAAACCTTTGTACCTGAAAAAAGGTTGTAGTCGATTTCTTCCATGCTGATGATTTCTTTTATCAACATATTCGGTTCTGGTACTTTTTCTTTCATTCCTTCTTGGTGGTTGATTTTCATTCTTTGTTTCTGGAGAGTGGTTGTTGTCAATGATTGTAGATTTGACAAACTTGATGGGTTCTGTATTACTTGGATGATCACTACTTGATCCTTCTTCATAGCCCAAGCCAGCTTTCAACTTTGGATTCCTTTGCTGATTTAGAATGGAACTTCATTCTTCTGAGACTTTAATACTTGGCAGATTTTGGTGATATAATGCCTTAAACTTCTCCATTTCTTTTCTGATTTCTACTATCTCTTCTTCTAAGGCTTCACACCTCGCTTTCTTCTCTGACAACTGTTGTTTCAGTATGTCTTCTATTTTATTTGCCTCTTCTAACTCCACTTTTAGTAGATAAAAGTTTTCATCAGGTTTTTCACCATTCATTTTAAACTGCATCAACAATTGTTTTTGTTTTCTCTTCTTACATATGAGTCTATCAATTTCTTCCAAAGCACTGATTAATTCACCTTCCATATCCACCACACCTTCTTCATCATCCATTTCACCTCTTGTGTGTTCATCATCAAGATCTCCCATAGCCATAAGCATAAAATCATTCACTTTCTTTTCACATGATGAATCATTATCTATGTCTTCTGAGGAATTGTCATTGTTTGCACACAAACTTTTATTTTTACTATATTTCTTGAATTTGTACTTATTTTCATCATCGGAGTTCTGGTCCTTTTTCTGGTGGGGACACTTAGATGCAAAATGACCTATCTTACCACAGTTAAAATATTTGAAGGGAAGCTTGCCTTGATATTTTCCTGATCCTTTCTTTAACCTTATCACAAATTTTGCCTCAATATCATCTAAATCTGAATCAGTATTCTTGTCTTCTTTAAAAGATGCTTCTCGACTAATGGATTTATCTTTGTTGATACTCATTTCATATGCAGTTAGAGCTCCTAGGAGTTGATCAATGGATAGAGTTTTAAGATCATTTAGTTCTTCTATTGCATAGACTTTTGGATTAAATTTATCAAGCAAAGATCTTAGACTCTTTTGAACTAAAAATGATTCTTCAATCTTCTCACCAAGACCCTTCATTGCATTCACAAGTTCTTCAACTCTTAAAAAATACTTGCTAACTATTTCATCTTCATTCATCTTTAGTTGTTCAAACTTCAACCTATATGTTTGGAGTTTGGCATCTTTTACTTTCTCATTTCCTTCATAATTGTTAATAAGTTTATCCCACATAGCTTTAGCAGTTTCAAGATGCATCACCTTTACAAACTCAGCTTCAACAAGTCCATTCAAGATAGCATTAATTCCCTTAGAATTAAAACTAAATTCTAACTTATCATCCTTGGAAGCCAACACAACAGGATTTGTATATCCAGTCTCTACTACATCCCAAAAATCAGCACCTAAGGCCATTAGGTATGTTCTCATTCTAACCTTCCAAAAGGCAAAATTTGTTCCATCAAACAGAGGAGGCTTACTAGCTAAAGTCCCTTCATGACTTGTCATGTTTAAGCTTACATATCTACCTTTAAATAAAAGGAACCCGCTCGGATACCAATTGTTGAAATTACTAAGACAACTGAGAGTGGGGGTGAATCAGTTGTTACTATGCTTAAACAATTTTAAGTCTACTAAACCATTTTTAATCTTTCATCAAGTGACCATCAATATTATACATCATATGAACAACATAAATAATAAGCATCAATCACACATAAGATATACACAGAGACATATTTTCACGAGGAAACCCATAAAGGGAGAAAACCTCTTCTTCTTTGAAATGATAGGCAGTCTTTTAAGTTTTGTACATCATCTATGTTTGAGCACCAACTCAAAGTGAGGATATTACCTCTGTTTTACAAGCTCCAACTTGGTGAGAGCACCAAATCTCTGGTTTCTCTAGCACCCATTAGAAGGAAGCATCAACTCCCTAAATATTCCAGCACCAACTGGATTTATACAAGAACCAACTTGTATACAAAAAACTCTGTGTTTTCTCGAGCACCACCCTGCCACCCTATTTTTCTAGGCACAACTAGATGGAAGATAAAACTTCCAATATTCAAGCACCAACGTGAATATCAGAGGACCACAGTCCTCCCTAGCACCACCCTTCCTCCTTGATTATGCATAATTGATTGACAAACAAACAATACAGTATTTCAATTCTTACCCCTTCTTCATTGTTCTGCAATTCTTCTCTGGTTCAAAAACTGTTATGCAGTTCTGCTCTGCTACATGTTATTCTTCTATTCTTCTCTTGCTTCTATCTATTCGGCGATTGTTACTCATCTCTGAGTTTTATCTCATGCTCTGCATTCTTTCATTTTACCCTTCTTATAGTTCATCTCATTGTTTCGGTTAGAACAACCAACCTTACACAGTCGCTGCATATCTTCTTTTATACTCACAAGCCTCATCAGTTACACCTCGAATCTCCTTGGGCAAAGACAAAACCTCTCAGCAACTGAATCACCAACCGATCAAGAACCATGATTCGATTTTGCTAACTGAATTGTAACTGATCAACTAATCTATGAAGTGCAACAGTATCCCTCCGATCTTATTCCTAATTAACCTGCATCGTTGGATTACCAATGATGGATCTCGCGCCTACTCCATATGCCCACTGGCTATGACCACGAGCCTAATCATAATGTCTTTCGCATTTCTCATTTTGGCAATCCTGTGTCGAAGGGTCTCGACACTCCAAGTTGTGATCATCGAAAAAGAGCTTAGCTCCGCTAGCTCCACCTTCTCATATGATCACCGATGGTGACCACAACCTATACACAAAGGCGTTTTTTCATTTTGCATTTCGGCAATCCAGAGGTGAAGATTCTTGACTCTTCATGTTGCGATCTCTGAAAAGGGGCTTAGCTCCGCTAGCTCCTCCCTCTCACATGACCACTGGCGGTGACCTGGTGCTTATCCACAAAGAACTTCGTAGTTCACAAATTCGGGAATAATGTGGTGAAGAGTCTCGACTCTTCATGTTGCGATCTCTGAAAAGGGGCTTAGCTCCGCTAGCTCCTCCCTCTCACATGAGCACTAGCGGTGACCTGGCGCTTATCCACAAAGTGCTTCGTAGTTCACAAATTTTGGAATTCTGTGGTGAAGAGTCTCAACTCTTCATGTTGTGATCGCTGAAATGGAGCTTAGCTCCGCTATCTCCTTCCCATTACATGACCATCGACGGTGACCACAGGCTGCGCCAAAAGGTGTTTCGCAATTTCGCATTTCAGCATTCTTGTCATGAGTTTCCTTGACACCTCAAACTCCCGGTATCCGAAACTCTGAAATGGAGTCAAATCAACGGTCCACAATCTTGATGATTCGACGGTCCATATATTTTCGTGAGCTCGCATATCGCTAGTTACTGTCGTAAGTTTCCTCCTTGACTCCTTCAACTCCCGGTATCTGAAACTCTAAAATGGAACCTTTTTCATGCTCTAATCTATTGTCATGTGTCCCTCTTGGATCAACGATCCATATCTTATCGTGATTTTTCATATCGCGAGTTGAAAGGTTAGAGCACTTCCTTCCTTTGAATTTCCAGTCAACGAATTGTTAATCCCTCGCCGCGTATACTCCTCGACGATGGACGACCCTCCTGCTTTCAGGACTTTGTAAGCCCGCTTCATCTTGTACTTAAAGATCGTGCTCCTTCTTTTGGATCCAACGATGGTCAGTCCTCGCGCTCAGATCCAATGTCTGCGATTTGTTCTCCTCTTTTGCATGTTCCTCCTATCTGTATTCAGATCTGACGGTCATCGAGAATTCAGGATGGGTGATCCAACGATCATTGTTTATCCTCACTATTGATTTTTCCATTGCCATGTCATCATCACTCTACTAAACATGTTGATATTTTCCATCAATGACAAAACACGCATACTCTACCTCTGTCTGAAAACATGCTAATAGAGGTAACTCTACTGCCAATTTTAAAGACGGTATCTAGCATTCAATAGGCAAGACTACTTCCAGCCCATAAACGAGTTGAAAAGGTGAAACACCGGTAGCAATGTTTACAGACGTTTGGTAGTCCCATAATGTCGAGTACAACATCAAATGCCAATTTGACTTGGCAGAACTGATCGTTCATTGTAGAATAGTCTTGAGGGACTTATTTACATCTTCCACCTGACCATTCTCTTGTGGGTAGTAGGGTGATGAATGTTCTTTCCTCAACCCAAGATTTGATGTTGACTCAGACATCATTTTGTTCTGGAAGTGACTACCATGGTCAGTGATAATCTCCTTTGGGATGTCGAACCTTGCTACTATCTGGTTGAAAATGAAGAGAGTCATTTTTTTTCCATCATTGTTAAACGTTGGCATAGCCTTGACCCACGTTTTGAAGTATTCTACCGCTACGATGATATAATGATTCCCCCTAGATAAAGTCACGTGGCATGTAGTAAAATAAGTCCCCCACTTAGTGAAGGGACCAACAACAATGACAGGAAACATGGGAGCATGATGTGCATGCATCTTCCAAGAGAAGATCTAACACAGGTGGCACTTCTTGACTGACTCAACGCAATCCTTGATTAACGTAGGCCAAAAGTAATCGGCTCGTAGCATATTTTGGGATGTTTCCAACCCAGACAAATGACCACTGCATGCTCCAGTGTGGTAGTCGTTAAGAATGAGTTATTTTTCCTCGTGTATAAGACACTGACGAAGAATGCAATCTACACCTCGACGATACAAAGTGTCATCGAGTATGAGATAGTTTTGTTCCTGATGGCAAATGCGTCGATGCTTGTCGCGAGAAGCAGAAGTAGGACACTTCAAACTCTGGAGATAGACTAGTATATATCCATACTAGGGGTCTAAATATGCGATCAGAAAAAGATCTCCTTTAATAGGCGATTCTTCAGGCGTAACATCACCTGATTCGACCGAAAGTTCTGACATAAGTTCTACAAAGACCAACGACTTTTGGGATTTCACGGAAACAAAATCCAAGTCCAATTCTTGGAGGATTACAATCCATCTATTGATCTTCCCGCCAATGGCCTGTCGTGTCAACACATATTGAAATGGATTCACAACAGACATCATGGTGGTCTTGCGAAGCAGAATATAATGACAGAACCATTGGACAACATGCATTGTTTCCAACACAATTTTTTTAACATGGGAATAGTTGAGTTCTGGATCAATCAGGCCTTGGCTCAGGTAATAAATCACATGCTCTTCGAGTCGATCGTCCTCTTGAACCAATACCATATCAATGGTCGAGTCTACGGTGGCCAAGTACAATAAGAAATTATAGTATAATTGGGAGGCTGGAGTAGAGGGGCAGACGTAAGGGCGCGTTTCAATGCTTCAAAAGAGCATTGAGTGGCTTTGTCCCAATAGAAAGGGAATTCCTTTTTTGATAAATGCATGAACCCTTTAGTGATCTCAGCATAGTTTTCGATAAAACACCGAAGAAAGTTCGCTTTCCCTTGTAAGATTTGAAGCTGGGGTATTATGCACGAGGGAGGTAACTGAACTATCACCTCAACCTTAAGAGGATTGACCATGATCCATGTTCTTGAAACTATGAATTAACCTAAAAGATGACCCGACGTCGCGCATAAACTACATTTTTTAGGATTCAAGCGAATCCGGTAGTAGTTACATCGTTCGAAGATTAGTCGGAGGTGTTTGGGATGATCAGATCTCTTGTGGGAGCGTGATGATAGATCATCAAGATAAGCCTCAACTATATGTCTAAGGTCGTGGAAAGAAAAAGACATGGCCTACTGAAAAGTGGCTCCAACATTCTTCAAGCCAAAAGGCATCTTACAATAAGCAAATGTGCCCCATGGACAGATAGTTGTTTTATGTTGGTCTTCAAGTTTGATTTGAATTTGGTTATATCCCAAAAAACCATCCATGAATGAAAAGACCTCACAGCCTGCACATTCATCGACAATCTGATCAATGAATGGGGTGGGAAAATTATCTCTCGGACAGGCCTTGTTCAAGTCATGGAAGTCCATGCACACATGAATCATCCACTGCTTTTTGTTAACTGGAACGAGATTTGACACCCATTGCGTCGAATGTACAGGGTAGATGAAACTGGCTTTAAGAAATTTCTCTACTTCGGACTTAATAGTTGTCTCTTTCTGAGGATTCACCAGATGAAGCTTCTATCGGACCGGCTTGGCGTCAGGATAAGTCATTATCTCATGTTTGACAATTCTTGGTTCAATTCCTGGCATTTCCTTGTAAGACCGGGAAAAAACGTTGCGGAATTACTTAAATAAGTCTGTATAGATTTGAATCTCCTCGGGGGAGCATTCTGCTCCACGAAAACATTCTCCACAATGCTAGGGGTTCTAGAGATATCTATAGGGATCGTTTCAACGATACTCGCCATATTACCCTTGACGTAAACTACTTGCATAGCCAGAGGATTAACAGGACAAGACGTCTCTCCATTCATAGTCAACACAAATTCACCTACCTCTATTCTTCTTAACTCAAGGAGGAAATAATATATGTGATGGAGATCATCCCAGGGTCTGTCTGGACTAGTCAATGCCTCAAGAATCGCCTCATCTAAGAGAAATATCAGGTCTAAATAATCGGTATCGGAAAGGGAACCTTGAGCCCAAATAGGCTCGAAAACTGGATCTAACTCCTGTGTGGGAGTTGGATCGGGGTCGGTCGAATATTGTTGGACAATGTTGTGCACAACTTCTGTCACGGACAAGGGCATGGCCATGCATAATGCCATGTCCCTTCCATCGAGGTCGATGGGGAAGGAAGAGTCCATGGATCGTGAAAGTAAATCGTTTGGAATGATGACACTTGAAAGATTTCAGCCCTAGGCTAGTCGAGGGCAGTCGATATAAGCTTGAAATCACCAGAAGGAGGTGGGTAATCGAAAGTACCCATCAATGGTGGACACAAACCAACCCCTACATTGATGGTGTCAGGATGAGGGTTATCAATCATTGGGACCGTGGATGCCCCCGATGAAGGTTCACGACGGGAGAAGGACAATTGTTCAATGGTCATGATTCGGCCCTCGTCTGGAAACAACAAGACCCAAAATATTGTGGTAACCACTGCATGCATTGCATAGGTCCAACTCCTTCCTAACAAAAGGTTGTAGTCAAGAGGCGCATCGACCACTTCAACTTCGACGCACACGATCTTCCCTCCTAACTTCATGAGGAAAGAAGGAATGATTTCATGTGGTCTGAATGAATGACCATCAAAAGCAGTAAGCGAAGTAAGAGATAGAGACAAAATGGGTTGGCCAATGGCCTTCCAACATGCCAACTACATCACACAAGTCGATGTGCCCTCATCAACCACTATATGAAATATATTCTAAGTAAAATATTTCACGGTGTAAGCCACTACTATCTGAAATGCAATGTGTTAAAGGAGACGAGGTTTCAAGTCGGTTGTATCAAGAACGATCGTTCCTGGATTACAAGTCTCTGTAGATGCCAAGGCGGATAACAGAGCCTTTCTCTGCGAAGGGAATCTCTAGAGGACTTCCAAAGAGGACATAGCACAAGGGGTTTGTGCCAAATACTCCACCATAGAGGAGTTATGGGAAGCCCTCGCGTTTGGATTATGAGAATCTTTCTTGAACGCCCCTTTCAGGATGTGTGTCATTGTTTCACCCATTATCTTCTCGATATGCAGAGGAACATGTGGTTTTGTGGCTTCTTTACCCTTTTCGGCAGATTTCGACATTCTGTAATCATGTGCCCTAGTCGCTATATAAGTGTCACCTTTCATCATGTAAACGTTTGTGGTCGAGGTAGACACGGAGGGTCCCTGACTGCCCCCATCCTTGCTCAAAGAAGCTGAGGCTTGAGTCATGTGTTTCCCATGTGGAAATGGGTTCATCAACACAATAAGTTGTTGTTGCGCCAATAAATTCTAGGCGTCCACAAGTCAAGGGCATAGGTGAGTTGTATGGTCCTCTGTGCAAAGGTTACAGGAATACTTCGACTTTCTCTTCTCTGTGTTTCCCCCGCCAACATTTTTATTAGGCTTCTTATCCCCTTTACACTTCTTGTTTCGTTGTTTTTTGTTTCATTCAGGCTGATTTTTGGCCTTCGGATTCGTCGACTACACACTGTTTACATCCAACGTTTGGGTAGGGGGAACAGTTGAACCGGAGTTCTAGCTGGCCGTTGTTTGTTGTATCGAAAACTGTTGCAATTAATTTGAAAATATATCAATGGACTTTCCTTGTGTTGAACCAACTATACCATCAGTGTGTGGTCCAGACTTTTGTCTGGCCTTGTTGATGATGGACCGTGGCACATCTGGAAAAATATCAAAGAGTAACCTAGACTAAGAGTAAATTAGTTCGAGTTGTTGGGATCTCATTATCACCTCCTCCTCTGAAAACACTCTCAAAGTTGCAACATCCTTGGATAAGACTGGCACCAAAGAATTCAGGAACCACTCCATCAAGAAAGTCGAATTTAGGAACACCATCGCCAAGTAACTAAAGTAAGAATACCTTGAGCAGTCGATATCGATGTACCATTTCACAGCACCCCCGATAAGAGTGCGTTGAAATAGGCTCAATTGTATGGAGTCGTCTCGCAGTGAGTTTGACGAGCACCATAGGTGGGAAGTTGTCATGTGATCACCCGGGTCTTCGTCGGGCTTACCTTCGAATTTTGAAATATCCAAGGGAAACTTAGTCGGCATGGGGGGCCAATGCGGATCATGAAAAATCGGGTCATTAAGCAACATTGACAAGTATAGAAAATGTAACGTTGCCAGAAATAGTAGTTTGGGTTGAGTACTATGTACAGTAAAAAGGGGGCCTGAAGTTTTACTGGCACCGGGTTGCCAGGAAAATTTGGGTTGTTGGCTAGGGTTCTAGTAGACACCATGGCCTTGACCACTGTATGGAAACTATGTTTATTGGGATATCATCGGTTGATTCCCTTAATTGGATGATGAGGGTTGGGCGGAGATTGCTCCCTGCATTGTGTTCCAAATATTTTGGAAGGGGTTGCCCCCAGCTGATCCGGCGGGCATAGGTATTGAGCCTTGCACAGGGTTCCATTGACCATGGAAGGGGTTTCCACCGATCGGCATCCCTTGTGATGGAACTGATCTCTGCCAAGGATTCCAAAGTCCTTTTGAGGAGAAAACTCATGTACTTTCCCCCTGTGTAGGAATAGTACCATGCATAGGATTATGTTTTCCAAAACCAAGGTTGCCCCCGGTCGAGACGGTAGCTGAAGAAAAAGTGTTATTACAAAATGCACCGAACAAATAGAATGATATGGATCCCACTGGCATGGTGTAAGATGAAGGTCCTAGACTTCCTTATCCAAACAAGTTGTAGTTCGTACTCGGCCTGATGGGTTGCTAGAAAGCACCACTAAGTGAGTGGGATGAAGGAGGTATATGATCCCCATCGTAAGGGATAGCATTAAAGGGGACTAAATTTCCCCCAGCAGACCCTATCACGGGATCATTTGAGCTCCCTACCCCCATCCCCATGGTCTGTAGGGTGGAGTAGGTAAGGACAGATTTTGAATCAAAGTCGAGCATCCCATATGAAAATGGAGGGCCTGTCGCACTCTGTGTGAAAAGAGAAGTGGTCATCGTCGATGACGATATCAGACCACTGCCCGAGGTAGTGGGGGTCGAGACCATTGTGTTCTGGACCGGCGAAGGTGGGTTAGGAGGCAACATGCCCCCTGTGGTGGTAGATGAAACGAGAGTATGAGGACTCCCGGACGAAGTAGAATCATTTTCTTCCATAGCTACTTGTAAGCCTATATGACGCTTATAAAGTGTTACTCTCAGAGGGACAACTTGTAACAATATTGGCGTCAACAATTCAGTGATCAGAGGGTTAGCCGACTAAAGAGCTTCCTCTCCAAGGTCAGAAATAGTAATTTCCTCTGGATTCGAGTAATATCCTCTCGGAGCTGGCTCGGGCACAATTTCCTACATCCTGGTCGCTTCGAATGAACCTTGTTGGTCAAGTCTTCATCGTAACTATGGCGGTGGTGGCTCTAATGTAACCAGCGGTCGGACCTGAAGCCTTTGCGACCATTGGAGCTATTTATCTTATGCTTTGTGAAAATATCAATGACACGGTAAGGCTTTAACTAATATTTAAAATCAAGCACGCACTAGAAAAAATTCCTATAATATAAACCAAGCAAACCACTATCCAGTTGGAAGAACAGTTATGTCAGCCAATGCTAGAGAAACTTACTGGTGAAAGTGAAACTCTAACATGGAAGCACCCTCTAGGTATACTCTGCAAAGTGTGACCCGACATCTTCCCTAGGTACCATGGCATACCCCTGCAGTCACATGTGTAAGTCCTTAGAATAAAGGAAACTAAGTTTCCATCTTGCAAATAGTCATCGGGTGGGTACAGTCAACAGTCGGGTGGACTGTAATGAGCAGGATAAAAATTCTGAAACCTATCGAGGGTATTGAAAGAAAGTGGTCCAGAAGAAAACTAAGGATCTTGAATGGATTCGAGGTCCACGAAGCTCCGTAGCCAAATGCAAGCGATAGTATCCCACAACAGATCCTCAATATGCTTTCCCCACTACGTTTAGTCCAGCTTTGGAGGGATTATCTATGTCATCTTTCCTCACGCGACCTCGTGTTTAGCCCCTGTGTTGGAGGGGGGTCTCGAATAAATTTCACGTCACTGGACTTTAACACTCCCTAGCTCTAACTCCGATGTTTTTTTAAAAGTCTTGAAGAGTTTCCTCTCCAACCTAATTCAAGGCTCTAACCCTAAACTAGTTGATTGACCCTACAAACATAAAAGTCTAATTAATTTTAGATATAGTGTTCATTTTAATGTCTTTTTTTAACTCGGAGGATATGGCAGTGAAACTAGTTATGTTTATGAGAGACGAAAACAGGAGAAATAAACAAAAATATGAAAGAAAAATTACTTCCAGTCAACAATAAAGATTTACAACTAGCTCTTTGTAACCAACTTTTTCATACCTAACTTTTTTCAAGATCTTTAAAAAAAAACCTAAAATGAAATTTCATTTGACTACGAGCTACTTAAGTTCTAAGAAATCAGTAAAGAACTTTAAAAATGAACTATTTTTCCTATCAAGTAAAATAACTAACTCCAACTACTTTACCAAACTAAGTATGAAAAATCTTTTTTCTTTTTTGAAAATGCTTTAAACAGGAAAAACTTGAAATAAATATTTTTTTCTCTTTTCTTTAAAGCAAACGAAAGGGGGAAAAGAACTACAAGACAAGACTAAAACAGACCTTTTGCCCACTGCGGATCGCAGGGAGTCACTAAAGACACCAAACAAGTTGATCAAAAATTCAAAGACTCGCCTAAAACCCTTTCAGAAGTAAACACAAGAAACTTCAAAAGAACAAGCAAACTAAAATCTAACCCAAGCTATGACTGTAAAAACAGAGACATTGAACTCTGTCAAGAAACTGTGAGAAGTAAAACCTCAATCAGGAAAGAGGTTGGTTGCCTCTTTTTCAAAAATATTTTCTTGAACTAGGTACGCTATTGTTGTTTCAATAGCCCGCGTATGTATGTGGGTTGTTTACTAGACAAGGCGTGTATGTACGCGGGATGACCCACTTTAGGGCGCGCACACCTTTGTAATTCCTCAAAAATGAAATAAAACAGACAGACTTAAAGGGTAGGGAGAACTGGTATGGCACCAAACAGGTGACTAGAATCCCTTAAATGACTTAGCAGACTCAATAGAAACTCGAAATGTACAAAAACCAATCAAACACCCAAAAACTCCCCTAAAACCCTAGAGGCTTCCCAGTATGGTTGTCAGTTTTTCTAATGGGAAAAAACCCCCTATTACTACACCAAGGTTTACAATGTAGGTAGATCAATAACTGTTTAAAATTCAAATACTTCTCTAACTACCCCAAACATACCCAAGACTCATAAAAGAAAAGCAAAGATGAGAGGGATCAGGTAACGATACCTCTACTCTGCATCCGGTAATGATCCCCTCGCGCTTGAAAGCTTCGTTGACTGCACGCCTCCTCCCAATGCTGGCCTGAATTCAAATACATACAAACAGAAAGATACAAGCATTCAATTCATATACAAATTAGGGTTAGATGTTATAATGTCAAAACATAAACCATTTAAAACATTCAAGACACCATGATTTGGGACAGGAAAAGTACTTATTTTATTGATAACTCAATGATTATACCTTTTACAACCAAAGTCGGCTACTGCTCCATGAACCTAGTCCAGGATCCTCTTCACCAAGCTTCAAGTGCACCTTTATATGGATTCTCATCTCAACCTTCGAATATCTTCTTGGGAAGTGAATGGGTTATGATGGAGGAAGAAGGGAAAATTAGGGAATGCTGAGGAAATTCTCACAAAAGGGATGCAATTACTTGGGGCAAGGAGGGGATGTGAAACAGGCAAATTTTCATTGTTCTTATGTATAGGTGTGGAATGAGACCCCAACACCTCCTTTTATATGGGAAAAGGATGGTTATTCAGTTGGGTGACAGGCTATAAGCGGTGGATTAGTTGGGAAACTCCACAATAGCCCGTAATATCAATGAATTCCTTGCAACTTTTGCAAGTATATGCGAGTTTTCGCGATGTAGCATGCATACGTATGCAGACTATAGTGGTGCAACAAGAGTATGTACATGGGAAGTATTGGTGCAGGGCCCGTACATCTTAAAAAATTGGGTTTTTTAGAAGAGCAACTCAATGATGGCTTGGCAAAAAATGCAAGTAAGAGAGCCAAAGGCTAGGTATGCATATATAGAGAAATTTAGGGTTATAACAACAAGAAAGGAATTGAGGTAGGGGGGATATGTTGTAGGGGATAGTTGGATCTGCTGACTGGACCACCCAGTAGATTCGATTGTTGTATTCGGTTAGGGAAGTCAGTCGAATAGGTAGTTAGAGTCGATCGACGTGATAGTTGATATAACCAACTAATATTATACAACGCCCACACACACACACGCACAAACATATACATCATTATGTAATGGAAAGACAAAGGTTGTTTTGTCTTCATCTAATGAAATGATTTGATGGTTCTCCCGCTATAGTGTATATCTATCTGTATGTTTGTGTGCTTCTATATATGATGTTATAAGATGTATTGCTCTATGTGAGGATCTACTGGAAACTTCTAGTACTTTCTCCCTGACTAAAACATAATCCCAACTTACACAACCTTTATGCTTACCTATAGTTGTCTATATTTCATCCAAGATCTATAGTTTCACTTCATAGAGCTGCTTTTGGTCAATTTCCAGATTGGTTCATGGTTGGCAATGGAAAATAGTGCATTAGAAGTCTATAGAATGAACATGAGACTACTATAATGAATGTAGTCCATGTCAATGAAAGGATTGAGGGAATTATGACTGACATTACTTCTGAAAGAAGGAATGTAGTACTCTTACACTTCCTCATGATGATTATACTTGACCCACACTTCCATAAATACGTGTGAAGACTTCCCTACCAACCTCTCTCATGCATTCAGTGATTGGTGGATGACTTAATTTAAGTCACGTGGTGGAAAATGGATGTGATATATGGTTGTCACTTGGAAATATAGGATTTAGTTCCCATAAGCCTCCTTTCCTCTTCTCCTTTGGTGGAATCATAGCCATTCTTATTCCATTGTTAGCCATCTTGGATCATTTTATATTTTATTCCAACGTTAATATTTACATAGATTGATTCCACCATCTAAAACCTACCACACATTTTTTATAAGTATATTTACATTATCTACTTGCCTATTCATTCACTAGTCAGACCTTGGTCTTGAGCTCTACACTAGGAATCCATAACAACATATTTACATCAGTTGCATATGGGGTTGTTTATTTAAGATCACATGGATTAAATCATGTCATTATAACCATGTAGTTACAATTTATGCATAATATGATCCAATATATTCCCAAGGTCAAAATTGGGGTATTACATATCCAAAAATCCAGGAAAGAGTGCCATAATCTGTGATCTTGTAAACCCAAAATAGTGAAACCATTGAGGTAGTTAATGTTTTACATAGACAAACTTGATCATTGTAAATTGTGTATGTAATGACTCAATGTATAAAAAACCAACTAGGATTTCTACATATGCTTCTTCTTTAGTGTGGTTCACATTCCTATGAGCCCTATTATATCTTTGGTAAGATGACAAAAACATTGGCATTCTTGATTTG
>JZKD02S1622597.1:140046-155664 GCA_000966675.3 Picea glauca | reverse complement strand
GATGGGTGAAGACTCAAGAAAATATAGCTTTAAATCCGGAGACTGGACCTGGTATGTAGAAAGCAAGGGAGGTCTTGATCCAACTTCTGTCAGTAAATGATTAAAGGGTGGTAGATGGAATACTTGTGGGAAGGGTGATCAAGACTGCTTCAGGCAACAGGCCTTCGGAAGCTTGAGGAAGAAAAACTCAAAAGCCAAGATCCTCTTGGTCTAGAGTTTCAAGGAGCTGAAGGGTGACTCGACTGGATCCTCCAATTCCAAGTCCTTCAGTGCTAAGAAAATCACAGGAACCGATTAGAAACAATGCAACTGTTACAGTAATCCAACCTACATCATCCTATAACAGCTACAACTCCACTGGATCCTCCAATTCTAAGTTGTTCTAACATAGTATACAAAGAGATGGAAGAGAAACTGACATCCATAAAGTAAGAAGTCTCAAATGCCTTATACATAAACCAGAGCAACCAATGCTTCATTAAAACTTTACAATCGGGATCCTTGCTCAACCATCCATTGCAGAGATACCAAAATCCTCTGTACATTGCTTAGCTTCCCACCTGTCAAGTCTGGCAGTGATAGATTTTACCAGCTCCATAACTTCGCCCGAAATAGACGAATGGGGAGGAGAAATGACTGCATTCTGATCTAGGTCATTAGGATCATCCTCATAGCCTACATAAGAGACGAATCTATCTTGTATACATTTGTTGTAGTATCCCTCACAACAGCTATGAAAAATCAACTCAGAGGGATAAATCTCCTGACAATAGGCAGTGAAGGCTGCATGGAATTCATTGAGTGAAGAAATGCTAGCAGGGGGTAAAGAATGATACCATTTACGCGCATCCCTTGCTAACGAGAACATGAACATCTTCAGTAATACATCCTCATGATGTATCTCCCACTGACGCATGAGTTCATGAAACTCGCTGAGGTGCTGAGCAGGGTTGTCCCCTTCACATTTTCCAAATCTGGGAAAATAATCGCCCCATCCATTCGGAGAGGGGACAACATTAGGAAAACCAGGAATAACAGAAAAATCAAAAGGAGCAAACCTGTGAGCCAAGATCTTCTCCATTCGAACCAGTGGAGTCGCCTATCGATCCTCGAATCATGGAGTCGCCAGGTGAAAGATGCGCAACTTCGAATGTGTCTGGTCCTTGTTCACCATCAAAGGCCAGATCCTAACGTTTTTGTTACCCCAGGAAGCTTCTCAGGATAAGAAGGCAACTGCTGAAACCTTCTCGAGAAATCTCCTTAGGGTCAGCTTTCAGGTGTGCTAACAGTAGCCACAACTAAAACAATGATGTGGAAACCCTAGAGTCGCTACAGTGGAGTCGCTAGGTGCACAGTAGCAATCTTTAAGGGCTCTGATGTCTGATGCACCTTCAGAATCAGAGGCTCAATGTCGTTCTGCCCAGGGAAAATCTTCAATTTCGTCCCCGACAATGGCGCCAGAAATGTTGGCGTCAGAAATCACTCCTGGATTGCTTGCGGGAGCAGAGCCCAACGTCCATCAATTTTATGTCACGATTTGTTTAATGGGGTGATCAAATGGGTGAAGACTCAAGAAAATATAGCTTTAAATCTGGAGACTGGACCTGGTATGTAGAAAGCAAGGGAGGTCTTGATCCAACTTCTGTCAGTAAATGATTAAAGGGTGGTAGAAGGAATACTTGTGAGAAGGGCGAGCAAGACTGCCTCGGGCAGCAGGCCTTCGGAAGCTTGAGGACAAAAAAATAGGAAGCCAAGATCCTCTTGGTACAGAGCTTCAAGGAGATGAGGGGTGACTCAACTGAATCCTTCAATTCCAAGTCGTTTCAGCGCTAAGAACATCACAAGAGCTGATTAGAAACAATGTAACTATTACAATGATCCAACCTACATCATCCTATAACAGCCACAACTCGACTGGATCCTCCAATTCCGAGTTGTTCTAACACAGTAAACAAAGAGGTGGAAGGGAAGCTGACATCCATAAAGTAAGAAATCTCAAATGCCTTATACATAAACCAGAGCGACCAGCGCTTCCTTAAAACTTTACAATTGGGAGCCTTGCTCAACCATCCATAGATTAGAAAATACCAAGACTGAGTTTATATACTCAGCAAAATTCGCCTATCAGAGGCATGTTCAGTCATCCAAGGCGTGGTGTCCCTTTAGCTGAATTCAGACGAATAACTTTCGTCAGACACCACCTTAACTGTGCATGGCTCCTACAGGGGAGATAGTTGCAACATTAAAGGCCAACATGGCGTGCGCAGACTTTCTCTGGTCAGATGAGGACCAACCATGACCCTTTGGAGAAAATCAGTGTATAGTACCGTCTCGAGCAGACTGTTTTTCGGAACCCCCATACCTTGCATTCAATAAGTGAGCTAAGGTTTCAACTACCTCTGTTCAGCTTCATTTAATTCTTTAGCAAGGACCAGGATCGAAGTCGGGCTGAACTAGTCTTGGAAGATGCAGTATTCCCTTCTGTGGAAAAACTCGACGCTTTGGCACCTTCGCATAACTCTCTTCCTTTCTCAAGTGACCGCGGGCCCCACATTCGACGCTTTCGGCGCTATCGGGGTTCGGGGTTTCGAGATGTGGAACAACATGAAACTCTCACCCCTCGAACTTCCTAATGCTGAAACGTCGACGCGACTAGATCTCGCGCCACGCATCCTCTAGATGGACAACTGCTATTCTCCCCTGCACACTATGGGTGCGATCTATTGTGTTAACTTCGGCGCAACTTCCTTATTCGTGATTTCCCGCCAACCGTTGATCTGCTCATATGGGTGGATCCGGACCGTTGACACTATAATCTTGCCCGCTTGCTTGATTTTAAGTCCGAAAAGGGATTTTTCTGTGCGTCGCGCTTGGGTGCTCCTTGTGCAACCTGCATACCTGGATGCTCTCGAGCCCAAGACAAGAATTGTCGCTAACACCCCGGGGAAACTAGAGAATTGCACTGCAATTGTTGTATTAGATGCAAACTTTTGGGATCGTGTAGCCATTCCCGACGAACATTTTGGAGCCAATCTGGTACAATGAAGGAGAGATAAAAAAGGGACCCTTCATCTTCATATTTTTGGAAAAGTGCATCCGCAACCACATTGTCTTTACCTTTCTTGTAAATGATCTCATAATCATATCCAAAGAGCTTAGTTACCCATTTTTGTTGCGCTGGGGAAGAAATGCATTGTTCCAGAAAATACTTGAGGCTTTGATGATTTGTATTAATTTGGAAGTGTTTCCCCAATATATAAAGGTGTCAAAGATCAATGACATGCAAAATAGCCAACATTTCCTTTTCATAGATTGATTTGCAAAAATTTTGCTCAGACAATTGTTTGTTGGTAAAAGCCAAAGGCCGACCCTCTTGCATAAGGACATCGCCAATTCCTTTCCCTTAAGCATCACATTCCAGGACAAAGGTCTTTGTGAAATCGGGAAGGGTCAGGACTGGAGTGGTGCACATGGTCATCTTCAAGGTTTGAAAATCCTAAGCAACTGGTGGAGTCCAAGCGAAAGAGTTCTTTTTAATGAGTGCAGTGAGAGGTGCCACAATATTCCAATAATTCTTAACAAACTTGCGATAATAACATGGTAATCCCAGAAATCCACGCAATATTTTGAAAGTCTTTGGGTGAGGCCAGTCTTTCATAGCTTCAATATTTTTAGGATCCACCCTAACATCGGCCTTGCCAACAAGATGACCCAAGTACTCAACTTCTGAGGCGCCAAAAGAACATTTAGATTGTTTTAGGAAAAGTTGGTGTTGAGAGAGTAGATGGAGAAATCGATCCACATGAGTAAGATGGTCTGTCCAAGTTTTGTTATAGATGAGGATATCATCAAATAAAAATTAGACAAAATGACGGAGAAAATGACGAAATACATGATTCATGAGGATTTGGAAAGTGGAGGGAGAATTACACAAGCCAAAGGGCATGAACAAAAACTCATAGTGCCCCTCATGAGTTCCAAAGGAAGTCTTAGGAATGTCTGCCTCCTTCATATGGATCTAGTGGTAGCTAGAACGAATATCAAGTTTAGTAAAGAACTAGGAACCACTCAATTCATCTAAGAGGTCATCAATGACAGAAATGGGAAATTTGTCTTTAATGGTGAGTTTGTTGAGGGCGCAGAAGTTAGGACACATGCAACAAGAACCTTATTTATTAAGGACCATGACCACAGGAGAAGAGTAGGGGCTCGTACTAGGGCATATAACACCTGTGTTGAGCAATTCTGAACCATTTTCTCAATTTCATTTTTTTGGGAAAAGGGGTGACGATAGGGACACATATTGGGAGGAAGGCTTCTTGAGACAAGGGGAATGGAATGATCATGAACACCATGGGAAGGAGGGAGTCCCTGGGGAGTGGAAAAAAACACTTGATGTTTAGAGAGGATGGATTGGAGGTATTGCGGCACAGAGGGTGTCTTAGTTGCTTGTATGGCATGGAGTTGGGAAATAACGCCAGAATGACCTTTTTTGAGAAAATTTTCCATGCGATAGGAACTAACAATCTAAGGGGAAATGTAGGTGATGCTTTGTAACTTATATTGTTGGCCCTCCTGGTCAAATTTCATGGTTAATTACTTAAAATCCATGAGAATGGGACCCAAAGTCCTTAGCCATTCTGCACCCAACACAATGTCACAACTGCTTGTGTCGATAGAAAACATATGATATTTCATGTGGTGGTCACCAATTTGAAGAAACACATTTTTACAATGCCCTCCACATTTCATGGAATCACCATTGGTAATCATGATTTGGAAATTATTGACTGCACGGATATAGCAATTAGTTTCTTGGGCAATGCGACGATAAATAAAATTATGGGTGCTTCCACTATCAACAAGAATGATGACCTTCATATGCTTGATGTAACCAATTAGCTTGAGAGTTTGGGGAGCAGAGAAGCCAGTGAAAGAATTTAGGGAAATGACTGGTTCTACTTTGGGAGGGTCTGAGGGAGGGGTTATGTCAGTGGGTTCATGTGACACAGACACAAGGGGAGCTTCAACATCCTCTTCTAAAACATCCGTCGATATGTCCATAAAAATATTTTGTTCCTTACACTTTGTCCCAGAAAATATTTTTCATCACAATTATAACAAAGGCCTTTGAGTTGGCATTCATCCATTTCATCCCTCGTCAATTTTTGGATCTTTAGTGGAGTAAAAGGAGGAGTGGGATTTACTGGTTTAGTGCAAGGAATACATGAGGGTTTTCGATTTTGAGAAGATACAACTTGTTGTGCTTTATTATCTCTTTTAGTATCCTCCACCCAACTCTGAGGCTGAGCCATGAGGACATGGGCACGAATCTCATCATTGAGGCCACTCATAAAACATTATCGAAAAAAAACATTAGACATGCCCTCTGTACGAAAAGCCAGTCGCTATAAAGCAGTTATAAAGTCTTCCACTGTGCCTAAATGGTTGGTGTTAGTGTCAAAGTGTTCATAAATCTCAACCATAAAGTGTGTCCAAGTAACATACCCTTTGCGGGCAGTTTTTCTCCATTTCCAACGTTCTTGATCTAGATGGAGAACACCATACCGGAGTTTGGCCAACTCATGCGTAATGTCGCATAAACAGAAATAATGTTCCATTTGAGTTACCCAGCCAGTGGGATCCGAGCCATCAAATTTGGTCACATCCAGACGCGGAAGGTGTAGGTCACGTTGAAAGTGATGGGGGTGAAAATTATGGGAATGAGAGGAAGTTTCAACTTCGGTATGCAAAGGTGGGTTAGATAAGGGAGGATCTGTAGGGATATGCATATTGGTGTAGATCATCGTAGCGACAAATTCAATATGGGTACTAATGTATTGTTTGAGGTCTTGTTTGAGTTCCTTGATTGAGGCGGCGATGAAGGAATGCATGTTTTTATTGATGGTAGAAATATTGGCACTGAGATGGTTCACTTCTTGTTGGGTCTCTATGAAATTAGATTGCAAGGTATTGAAGCGAGCTTCCAAGTCTTGGCTACGAGTATGGGCTGTGATGACGAGGGAATCAAAAAGGGGCAAGTGGTGTCAAAAAATTTGCTGAAAAATGATAGGTATGAATGTGATAAGGATGAAGAGAGAAATCTAATGGAATAGGTCTCAAATAATGGTGCCAACAAGATCCAGACTTTTTTTTTTACACCAACAGAGTTATACTCCAGTCTGAAGAATATTGCAGTGATGAAATGCCCAAATGCTTAATAATGAAAAAATGTGTAGTAATTTGGCAACTCGAATGCAGGAGACACAGTTGCGCGACAATAGATCTTGTCTGTTTTGTTTTTTTGTTTCTGACCCCAAAGGTTAGGTATTCAAGGGTTCTACAAACAAGGGTTTTCCTTATGCTATAGCTCTTTGATATACGTGCAGGGTCCAACAGTAGTACTCGACCCAATATCTTAGAGCACCAACTAAGGAGGCTAGATCGTGCCCTTAGTTGTACTACCCGACTACCCAGGTACTAGAGAGTATCTTCCCGAGTGTTTTTCTCGGTGGCACTATATCAGTCAGGAAGTCGATCGGTTTATCTATGGAGGGCTTAAGGAAATCTAGGTCGATCCATATACAAGTGTTGGCTAATGCACTACCATTCTAAGGGGTACCAACATGGGTGTTATCCCCCAGTTTATGGATAACTAAAGAGATTATGTGTCGAGGCCCACAGGTCCTAGACATGGAGTACCGAGAGCCATATCAACTTAAGCATGGCCCTAGAGGGCCCATCTTTTCATTCTTTAGCGCCTCCACTTTTTCAATAGCAACAACATCCGTCACATCGGCCTAGTCTTATAGCAGAAATGGATCTTGCTCCATGAGGTAATGAGTCCGGGTGTCATGGTATGTGTCATTGTGATCCTCAAAACCTTGAATATGTGCATTCAATTCTTTTTGCTTCTAACGGGTGCCTAGATCTTATACCTCTCCACTTGCCCATATCTGGGGGGAATGAAAGAATACCCTAGTAAGATGGTACCCATGGGTTTTGAGTTGCCAATGGGGGGATTTAGGATAAGCCATCGTCCTCTCCCACCATACTTGCCACTTTCCATATTTCTCCTGCTCATCCATCCCATTACACTAGAAAAGGCATTGGGTTTGCCAAATATTTAAGGTTTGTACCTTACCTTGCGGGAAGAAGGGGCTAAAGGCCCAGAGGGAAAAATTAGCTGGAAAAAGATAGAAGACAAAGAATTAAACCTTGAGATGCTTCGCCTGTGGATCCTTGAGAAAACAGTAAAAAGATTCTCAGCAAGAAACAGAGGGACCCATAAAAATAATAAAACAAAACCTAGTTAGAGGATAGGGGGCTTCATCACGAGCCAGCCTATTAGGTCCATGGGCATGTAGAGGTATGACACTACCGGCAGCTAGTCGCCACCCCAGGGTAGTGGCTATTGCTGGCATAGCCAAGAGAAAGGGGGTCTCATCACGAACCAAACTTCTCACTTCCATGAAATGCTTGTGGGTAACATTGCCACCACTAGTCACCATGTTAGGGAAGTGTCCCCTAATTACCTTCTTGAAAGAAAAAAGAATTAAGAATAAAGACAAAAGGCATGAATGGGTTTGGAAACATTTTCATCCATGACAGTTGCAGCTCACCTTTTACAAAGGCACCCACAGGTAAGCCATACATTTCCCTGCTATCATTACACCCCTTGCCCAGACATCCCTTACCACGTCATCCACTCACATGGCTTAGATTTGATTTCTCTCGGAAACATCCCACATCCAATGAGAATTTTCCCAATAGAACGTCCTAGCGTTTCCTCCAAACTTGGCTTGTATATTAGTATAATGTCTTTGAGCACTTGTTTGGGTGAAGGGGGTTTTATGCACATGTTTAATAACTTGATGACTAGATGTGATTGACATTGTTATGATCCCTATGACTTATGAGCCCATGGAGGGTATATATGTTGATGTTTCAGGACCATGCCCAATGGACATGTACTCTTATGGACAGGTACACATGCGGAGATGATCAGTTCAGACCTCCATGGGGCTAAAATCCCACCAGCTGGATGTTGAGACCCCAACAGAGAGCAGAGATAGATCAGAGGATTGCACCGGAAGAGGAGGAGGATGTTCCATTAGAGGCATCTTGGCAGACCTGTACCCAGGGGGGTTGTGTCCTTTCCACCAGGACGTAGGCCTTGGAAGGCCCATGACATCACCTAGGACACCCATGACGTCATCCAGTTCTTTTGGAGGTTTTGGAAGGCAGTTGTGTGCCAAGTGGTATGTGTGGCAGGTTCCTGAGGCCCAAGAAGGCCTAGCGTTTTTCCCCAGGTGGCCAATGTTTCCCTAAAAGGGCCTAACATCACCCTAAAAGGCCATGACATCATCATTTCTGCTTGATTTAGAGTTTTAATTATGACATTTAATGTAAAACAATATTTTGATGTAAATTTGGCCATGTGGGCCTTTTTTTGACCTAAAGTAAAATTAAAGGTCATTGGTATGGTATAAGTAGAGAGCTAAAACTCTCATTTTCTCATCATCTTTCACTCACACTTGTGTGAGGTTTGAAATTTGTGGCCCTCATTAGGGTTTTGGGCTTAAATTTTGGTGTGCACTTGTTTGAAGGAGGGCTATTTTTGGTAAAACTGGCATTTTTCTTGGTGGAATGTCTACAACTAGGGTTTGCTTTGATGATAATTGGTGAATGTGAGTAAAATTCTGCAATTATTCTCTTACTTGAATGGTTATGGTGTTTTAATTTACATTTTGTTAATTTATGAAATTGCTAGCTCAAACCCTAGGGAGCAAGCACATGTTATTGTCCTTGTTCCAATTGCTATCTACCTAATAGATTGTGCCAAGGAGTCGTTTTTCTTGAAGCCATTGCTAGGGCCTTGCCATTGCAACACCCTAGTATTTGTCCTTCATCATAGTCTATTTTATCTTATCATTGAGTCAAAGGAGGAAAACCTACTAAGGCCTAGGGTTACCTACACCTTAGTAGTCATTTTCCCCTAGGGTTTAGTGGTTGAAGCCTTGGATTACCAACACTTCATCCATCAAATTCCTCATGTCTTTGGCTCTATCACTATCATCTTGCTCCTTGAATTCTTGTTGCTACTTGTTGACTCCATTTTCCCTATGAATGCACTTGTCTAAGACCTCTTGCTTGAGTGTTTTGATCACAACCTTCAAACATCCAAATCTTTGAACAACCTACTAACACCTTCTAACCCTATTTTAGATTGATCCATTAACCTGCTTGTTGTCGTTACTAAATTAAGCTACAACCATTTAATGTGGCATTAAAAGATCATAAAACAATTGTAAAGGATGAATTATAGTTTGTCTTATATGTTTCTGCCAAATGCTAATGATATGATTTNGAAATGACTGGTTCTACTTTGGGAGGGTCTGAGGGAGGGGTTATGTCAGTGGGTTCATGTGACACAGACACAAGGGGAGCTTCAACATCCTCTTCTAAAACATCCGTCGATATGTTCATAAAAATATTTTGTTCCTTACACTTTGTCCCAGAAAATATTTGTCATCACAATTATAACAAATGCCTTTGAGTTGGCATTCATCCATTTCATCCCTCGTCAATTTTTGGATCTTTAGTGGAGTAAAAGGAGGAGTGGGATTTACTGGTTTAGTGCAAGGAATACATGAGGGTTTTCAATTTTGAGAAGATACAACTTGTTGTGCTTTATTATCTCTTTTAGTATCATCCACCCAACTCTGAGGTTGAGCCATGAGGACATGGGCACGAATCTCATCATTGAGGCCACTCATAAAACATTATCGAAAAAAAGCATTAGACATGCCCTCTGTACGAAAAGCCAGTCGCTCAAAAGCAGTTATAAAGTCTTCCACTATGCCAGATTGTTTCAACTTTGTCAAACATCCTAAATGGTTGGTGTCAGTGTCAAAGTGTTCATAAATCTCAACCATAAAGTGTGTCCAAGTAACATACCCTTGGCGGGCATTTTTTCTCCATTTCCAATGTTCTTGATCTAGATGGAGAACACCATACCGGAGTTTGGCCAACTCATGCGTAATGTCGCACAAATAGAAATAATGTTCCATTTGAGTTACCCAGCCAATGGGATCCGAGCCATCAAATTTGGTCACATCCAGACGCGGAAGGTGTAGGTCACGTTGAAAGTGATGGGGGTGAAAATTATGGGAATGAGAGGAAGTTTCAGCTTCGGTATGCAAAGGTGGGTTAGATAAGGGAGGATATGTAGGGATATGCATATTGGTGTAGATCATCGTAGCGAAAAATTCAAGATGGGTACTAATGTATTGTTTGAGGTCTTGTTTGAGTTCCTTGATTGAGGCGACGATGAAGGAATGCATGTTTTTATTGATGGTAGAAATATTGGCACTGAGCTATCTCACTTCTTGTTGGGTCTCTATGAAATTAGATTGCAAGGTATTGAAGCGAGCTTCCAAGTCTTGGCTACGAGTATGGGCCGTGATGACGAGGGAATCAAAAAGGGGCAAGTGGTGTCAAAAAATTTGCTGAAAAATGATAGGTATGAATGTGATAAGGATGAAGAGAGAAATCCAATGGAATAGGTCTCAAATAATGGTGCCAACAAGATCCAGACTTTTTTTTTTTACACCAGCAGAGTTATACTCCAGTCTGAAGAATATTGCAATGATGAAATTCCCAAATGCTTAGTAATGAAAAAATGTGTAGTAATTTGGCAACTCGAATGCAGGAGACACAGTTGCGCGACAATAGATCTTGTTTGTTTTGTTTTTTTGTTTCTGACCCCAAAGGTTAGGTATTCAAGGGTTCTACAAACAAGGGTTTGCCTTGTGCTATAGCTCTCTGATATACGTGTAGGGTCCAATAGTAGTACTTGACCCAATATATTAGAGCACCAACTAAGGAGGATAGATCGTGCCCTTAGTTGTACTACCCAACTACCCAGGTACTAGAGAGTATCTTCCTGAGTGTTTTTCTCGGTGGCACTATATCAGTCAGGTGGTCGATCGATTTATCTATGGAGGGCTTAAGGAAATCTAGGTCGATCCATATACAAGTGTTGGCTGATGCACTACCATTCTAAGGGGTACCAACATGGGTGTTATCCCCCAGTTTATGGATAACTAAAGAGATTATGTGTCGAGGCCCACAGGTCCTAGACATGGAGTATCGAGAGCCATATCAACTTAAGCATGGCCCTAGAGGGCCCATCTTTTCATTCTTCAGCGCCTCCACTTTGTCAATAGCAGCAACATCTGTCACATCGGCCTAGTCCTATAGCAGAAATGGATCTTGGTCCATGAGGTAATGAGTCCGGGTGTCATGGTATGTGTCATTGTGATCCTCAAAACCTTGAATATGTGCATTCAATTATTTTTGCTTCTAATGGGTGCCTGGATCTTATACCTCTCCACTTGCCCATATTTGGGGGGAATTAAAGAATACCCTAGTAAGCTGGTACCCATGGGTTTCTAGTTGCCAATGGGGGGATTTAGGATAAGCCATCGTCCTCTCCCACCATACTTGCCACTTTCCATATTTCTCCCACTCATCCATCCCATTACACTAGTCTAGGCATTGGGTTGGCCAAATATTTAAGGTTTGTACCTTACCTTGTGGGAAGAAGGGGCTAAAGGCCTAGAGGGAAAAATTAGTTGGAAAAAGATAGAAGACAAAGAATTAAACCTTGAGATGCTTTGCCTGTGGATCCTTGAGAAAACAGTAAAAATATTCTCAGCAAGAAACAGAGGGACCCATAAAAATAATAAAACAAGACCTAGTTAGAGGATAGGGGGTTTCATCACGAGCCAGCCTATTAGGTCCATGGGCATGTAGAGGTATGACACTACCAGCACCTGGTCGCCAGCCCAAGGTAGTGGCTCTTGCTGGCATAACCAAGAGAAAGGAGGTCTCATCATGAGCCAAACTTCTCACTTCCATGAAATGCTTGTGGGTAACATTGCCACCACTAGTCACCATGTTAGGGAAGTGTCCCCTAATTAGCTTCTTGAAAGAAAAAAAAATTAAGAATAAAGAAAAAAGGCATGAATGGGTTTGGAAACATTTTCATCCATGACAACTGCAACTCACCTTTTACAAAGGCACCCACAGGTAAGCCATACATTTCCCTGCTATCATTGCACCCCTTGCCCAGACATCTCTTACCACGTCATCCACTCACATGGCTTAGATTTGATTTCTCTCGAAAACATCCCAAATCCAATGAGAATTTTCCCAATAGAACGTCCTAGCGTTTCCTCCAAACTTGGCTTGTATATTAGTATAATGTCTTTGAGCACTTGTCTGGGTGAAGGGGGTTTTATGCACATGTTTAATAACTTGATGACTAGATGTGATTGACATTGTTATGATCCCTATGACTTATGAGCCCATGGAGGGTATATATGTTGATGTTTCAGGACCATGCCCAATGGACATGTACTCTTATGGACAGGTACACATGCGGAGATGATCAGTTCAGACCTCCATGGGGCTAAAATCCCACCAGCTGGATGTTGAGACCCCAACAGAGAGCAGAGATAGATCAGAGGATTGCACCGGAAGAGGAGGAGGATGTTCCATTAGAGGCAGCTTGCAAGACCTGTACCCATGGGGGTTGTGTCCTTTTCACTAGGACGTAGGCCTTGGAAGGCCCATGACATCACCTAGGACACCCATGACGTCATCCAGTTCTTTTGGAGGTTTTGGGAGGAAGTTGTGTGCCAAGTGGTATGTGTGGCAGGTTCCTGAGGCCCAAGAAGGCCTAGCGTTTTTCCCCAGGTGGCCAACGTTTCCCTAAAAGGGCCTAACATCACCCTAAAAGGACATGACATCATCATTTTTGCTTGATTTAGAGTTTTAATTATGACATTTAATGTAAAACAATATTTTGATGTAAATTTGGCCATGTGGGCCTTTTATTGACCTAAAGTAAAATTAAAGGTCATTGGTATGGTATAAGTAGAGAGCTAAAACTCTCATTTTTTCATCATCTTTCACTCACACTTGTGTGAGGTTTGAAATTTGTGGCCCTCATTAGGGTTTTGGGCTTAAATTTTGGTGTGCACTTGTTTGAAAGAGGGCTATTTTTGGTAAAACTGGCATTTTTCTTGGTGGAATATCTACAACTAGGGTTTGCTTTGATGATAATTGGTGAATGTGAGTAAAATTCTGCAATTATTCTCTTACTTGAATGGTTATGGTGTTTTAATTTACACTTTTTTAATTTATGAAATTGCTAGCTCAAACCCTAGGGAGAAAGCACATGTTATTGTCCTTGTTCCATTTGCTATCTACCTAATAAATTGTGCCAAGGAGTCGTTTTTATTGAAGCCATTGCTAGGGCCTTGCCATTGCAACACCCTAGTATTTGTCCTTCATGATAGTCTATTTTATCTTATCATTGAGTCAAAGGAGGAAAACCTACTAAGGCCTAGGGTAACCTACACCTTAGTAGTCGTTTTCCCCTAGGGTTTAGTGGTTGAAGCCTTGGATTACCAACACTTAATCCATCAAATTCCTCATGTCTTTGGCTCTATCACTATCATCTTGCTCCTTGAATTCTTGTTGCTACTTGGTGACTCCATTTTACCTATGAATGCACTTGTCTAAGACCTCTTTCTTGAGTGTTTTGATCACAACCTTCAAACATCCAAATCTTTGAACAACCTACTAACACCTTCTAACCCTATTTTAGATTGATCCATTAACTTGCTTGTTGTTGTTACTAAATTAAGCTACAACCATTTAATGTGGCATTAAAAGATCATAAAACAATTGTAAAGGATGAATTATAGTTTGTCTTATATGTTTCTGCCAAATGCTAATGATATGATTTCAATGGTGAATGGATTTTAGTCATTTTGAAGATAGTTTTAAGACATTTTATGTGAATTATTGCTCTATAATCATTGTTGTTATAATATTTCTGTTTACTTTATTATATTCAGAAAATTGTTTCATTTCATAAATTCAATGGTTTTATGAGGTGCTAACCAACAAGTACTCTTTCAAATCTATAGTTTTCATGTATCTTTGTTCTGGGCAGGTACACTTCTGGTTCAACATTTCTTTATTAGTTGTTTAATCGAACTTTCTGATCGGTGGTGACTTGTGAGAGAGAACCTTTTACTTGGCCTTTATACTTTTCCTTCTCAAAACCCCAAGTCACCGGGGACGTCTCTCCTGGGCATACCACCCTAAATAGAAAGAGACATCCTATTGAGGTGACAGTGATAGGATAGTCTCATGTTACGTCAATTTGTCTTCATTTCCATTTTCCCTTATATCAAAGTACAAATTGCGCGATAACATTTTGGTGCCATTGTTGGGGAACACTGAGTCAATTCTCCTCAAAGACAACACTTTTTTGGTAAGCCTTTCCTCAAAACTCTTTATCTTACAATCTTACTCGGCGACTCCACTAAGGATGATTCCCTTATTTCTTTGATAATTTCAAGAAAATTATCTGGTGACTCCACTGATGACGAAGCCAACCATGGCTTCTCAATGGGACCTGGGAAATTTCAAACCTCTAGACATGAGTAAAATCTCAGGATACCCTCGACAAATTTCCATAAAATACGAAAATTGGCTCCCTAGATTCACTGGTGGTGATAGGGAGAGAGTCGACTATCACACGAGTGACTTCTGGGATTTCTTTCTATTCCATCCTATCAGTGATGATGGTAAAGATTTGGTGATGAAACTCTTCTCTGTCACTCTTTATGGCAACGCTAGGGAGTGGTAATGACAACCTCCCTGATGTTGGCATCACAACTATGGAACAATTAGAAGAAACCTTTCTCAAAATATGGGGCATTCAGTTGGAAGACATCTCAGTACTACTAAAAAGACTTGAGCATATAAAGCAAACTGAGAATGAAACTGTCAGACACTTCCAGGATAGGTTTGAGGGCATACTACATAAAATTCCTGAAATCCATCATCCTAAAGACACATACATTATCCATCTCTATACAAATGCACTTTTAGTGCATCTAGGTTTTCCCCTCAGTAAAAGGGGCCCAAGAACGCTCAATGAAGCTCACAGCATGGATACAAGAATCGAGCAAAATATCTCCTTGTCCGAGGTAAGACACATCTTTACCTCAAGCACTCTTAGTATGGAAAGTTTAGTTTCCCTTGAAACCTTTACTGCTAATTTCCAAGGAGAAGGGGAACAAATTTTTGACCAACAAGATGCTAAGGGAAAAGATCTTGATGAGGTTTTCCAATCCCACAATGAAAAACAAAGGAATACTGAAGACATAGTTGAGGAGATGGAACCTGAAGAAAATGATGAAGTGTCGATGTGCGCTACCCCCTCTGATGAATCCATCCACAAGCCTTTCCCCCCTACAAAAGAAGAAGAGAATGACTTTAGTCACTTTCCTTTTTAGGATCTTGATAATGCCTTGTTTTATGATTCAGAGAAGGAAGAAGAAAGGGAATCCTCGGACAAAGTAGATCTTCTTTGTTGTGCAGTTGAAGATGAAGGGGCAACTCATGAGGATGAAACAATGATGCATATTGAAGACACCCAAGTCCTCAAAGCTCCTGCACAAGAAGAAACAAGCATAGTAAGTTACCCTCCTCTCCAAAATTTTGATGATTCTCTACTTTATGATTTGG
>JZKD02S1622597.1:76632-120678 GCA_000966675.3 Picea glauca | reverse complement strand
TTCGAGGAGCCCCCTTGTGTAATCACATCCACTAAGCCCATGTTTAGTATGCAATGTTATGTGGCTTAGTCTTAAGACCCGCAGACCTATGGTGAGGCTATAGGGAATCCCTTTTGGGAATCAACCATGCAGGAGGAGTACAATTCCCTCCTCGAGAACTACACTTGGAATCTAGTTCTGATTCCTTTAGGAAGGAAGCTTGTCAGATGCAGATGGGTGTATAGGACAAAGAGCATAACAAATGGAAATGTTAGCAGATACAAGGAAAGAGTAGTATCCAAAGGTTTTCAAGAGGTTCATGGCATAGTCTACGATGAGACATTCACTCCCATAGCAAAGATGGACTCCATTTGTTTGTCCCTTGCTATTGCAGTATCCAAAGGATGGAAAGTCCATTAGATGGATGTGAAGAATTCATTTCTTCATGGATATCTCTAATTGGAGATTTACATGGAGCAACCACTTGGCTTCATAAAATATTCATCTTTGGTTTTCAAGCTTAAGAATTTTCTCTATGACCTCAAGTAGACACCGAGAGCATGGTATTCCAATGATCAGACTCTGGACCAGGGGTCAAATTTTAGCCCAAAAATCAAAGTGTTAGGAATCGCTTCAAAACAAACAGGTGTGAAGGCCTTGTCGTCACGAACCCAACGCACTTTGAACGAGGTCAAACAGACACCTGATGAGTGAGATATCGTGTTCTATTCGATTTTCCAAACAGGGAAAAAAAGTTGTTGATTGTACAATCCGTACAGGCTAACGTGGCAGGGGTACAACCGCACACGTGGAATGTGCTAACGTGTCAAATGATGACTTGGCATATGCTAACGTGGTAAGCACTTAATTGGTAGACACATGAATGAATGGGGTTTCGACAAATGGCATTTTATCGGTCAATAAGGTGGTGCCACGTGGCCCAGGCGTGGGCTGCCGTGTGGCACCCTATTTTGGTAAGTTAAAAGTTTAGTGGATTCCATTGGGGTTGAACCCCAGATCTCCTCGATGGATGAAGCTCTTTGGAAATGGGTGGGCTACCACTAGCCCACTCGGTGTTTCTAACTATATATATGATTGCATATATTTTTAAATTCGCATGTTGTGTATTTGGGTGCGGGTCCAGGTTGGGGTTAGCCCCAGGCCCCGATTTTAACACTCATTCCCATATGACCACACCGCAATGGAGTGCACACGGATTTTGTTCAAACGACTAGCCATTTGCGTCTGCCACTTGTCAATGCCACAGTCATTCTTGCAACGAGGGTCTATTTTGGCGCTGGGACGTGGCCACATGGCCCCCCATGCGTCCAACACCTCTGTGGTTTGGGGGATTAGTTCCCTAACTATTCGAAAAATTGGCGCGAATTGTGGAAATGACGTGCGTGTTGGATTTAGGCATGGGAAAATCCCAGAAGCCAGGTTATTCACACAGGAGTGCAATATTGGCGAACCAAAGACAACAAGCTTGAAGGAGGAAAATGGCAAGAGGCCTATCTTCTTCATTTTTTGGCCAAATGAGGTGTCGAAAAAGCCCAGCTAGGGGTTTTTGGATGTTCTGAATCCATTGGCACAGTTTTCAAAGGCATTTGGAAACTTATTTTGCATGTTTTACACTATTGAAGTTTCAAGGAGCTCTAGGGAGCTTAGGGCCACCATTGATGGAGGTCATGCTCAGATCAACCCAAGTCTATTTTCTGTGACTGAATAGTCATTTTTGACTAATTGTTATGCTTTGAACACATTGGGACAGGTTTCAGAGGCATTTGAGGACTTTTACAGGTGTTTTTTCCACAAGGAAACTTAGGGAAGCTCAAGACCACATCTAGAAGAGGTCATGCCTGGATGAGCCATGGTCCTTTTTCAGAGTTCTATTATTGTTTGAAGCTTCAAACAATAATAGTTCTCATACATATTCATTATACAAGCTCTTTGACAAAGAGATGTTGAAGGTGTTTGTAACCATGAGAGATATGGTGCAAGAGATGTTGGAAGATAGGAAGGAGAGCATTGTCATTCAAGAGCAGTTGATGGCCATGAAGGAGGAGAAGCACTAGCTTCTTGAAAAGTTGCATGAGATGGAGACTCAAATCCATGAGGCAAAGGAAAAAATTACCAAGTACATGCATGAACATGAGGTATGTAATGCTAGTTTTTCTTCAAATTCCTCTCAAGATGAATGCTTTGGAGTTTTTGAAAATCACACTAGAGAAATAGGGTCCAAGTTATTGTTAAAAATGGGCTATGAAGGTAGAGGGTTAGGCAAGCATGCACAAGGAATTGTTGAGCCTATTGTTGTTGAGGAGAGGACCAAGTATTGTGGTCTTGGATATGAACAAAAAAATGGAGCATATTCCAAAGTTGAGGAGACAAGGGAAACAGTTCCAAGAACAACTTTTGTTGAAAGTTCAATCCCTCAAGCATGCAAATTATGTGTTCAAGATGAATGCAAATGTGTGAAACAAGAGAGTTGTGACAGCCATGAGGACAAGAACATTGTTGTTTGTCTTCAAAGGAGAGTTGGTAACTCTTCAAATTCACCTCCTCAAGAAGGCGATAAAGGTGAATGTTCAAGGTATGTTTCTCGCTATAATTCGGTTGCTTTTGATTATGTTAAGCATGGTAAATTTGCATGTAAAAATGGCAGAAAAAGTCCATGTACATATTGTGGTTTAGATAACCATCATATTTCAAGATGTTGGAAAAGATTGACCACATTTAGGAAACTTTCCAAGCAAAGGCAACTTGAAAAGAAGATACAAAAGATTTGCACTCACTGCCATAAGAGGGGTCATCTCATTGACCAATGTTGGACATTGCATCCAACTGCTCATTCACAGCACAAGAAGCAGATGGATAAAAAGACTGGCAAGAATGGAAGAGGAGATTCCATCATCGATGTGAGTCAAGATGATTCACAAGAAGAGGATTTTCAGCAGAAAAATTCACCATTGAATTGGCTTGGTAAGAAATGGTTAGATTTATTGAGCAAGTAAGGCTTGCATTTATTTGTTTGTAGATGCACTTTTCAGCCTTATGTATGCAATTTTTTTGAAAGTATGAAAAGTTGCAACAGTTTATCACAACTTGTATGATGCAAGTTTGCATGTGAATGCGATTCTTTTGAAGGCATTCTTGTTGTTGCACAACTTTGTTAGGAGGATATAAAAGATGGGTATGATACTCACTTGTTGCAGCCATTTATCTTTTTCATTTTCAACTCTTATGTACCCACATGTTTTGGGTTTATGTACTTATGTTTGTACTTGAAGGAGAGTTGAAGAGTTATGCACATGCATGTGATTTTGTATGTGTAAACAATGAACCTGATGATAGTTCATTATGAGTGACTCGTGATTGTGACATGGTTGTGTATCATGAATGTCGACTTTTGGAATGTCGATATGTTTCAAATGAGTCTCGACTTGTGTCGATGTTGTCTTGACGACTATGTTGTGTCGATCATGTTTGTCGACTTATGTTTAGTTGATGGTGTTTGTTGGCTTGTAAGTCATTTGAGTACACCGAGATGCAAGAAAACGCCATGTGATTTGATGAAGTACAATATGCAACCGTTTGCTTGAAGAGAAAAAAGACTTTGTTGGCATCATTTTCAGTCTTGTATAAAGTTTTTTTTTAAGATTGATGGTTTTCATGGTTTGTGACAAGATGTCGCAGGAAAGTTTTTTTTTTGCAGCCATTGTAGAGAGGATTGTGTTGACACCAAAGAGTTCACAAGAGGGACTTGATTCTCAGTGGGAAGGCTGGTAGTTTTCCAAGCACAAAGAGAACAGTGGGTCAGCAACAGCCAGAGGACAGTGGTTGAGGGACATAGCTAGTTGCAGTGCAAGGCATGTCAAGGTACCCAGGTGATTGCCAAAAGAACTTTTCAAGTAGAATCAGTTGATAGAACTTGGAAGCAGAAGAGTATTAAAGCTCAGACAGATAATCATAAGCTTTTGTGGGTCCAAAATCCTTTTAGTGGGAAGGTGTGATTAGAATCTGGACCAAGGGTCAAATTTTAGCCCAAAAATCAAAGTGTTCAGAATCACTTCAAAACAAATAGGTGCATAGGCATCGTCATCACGAACCCAACGTACTTCGAATGGGGTTAAATGGACATCAGATGAGTGAGATATCATGTTTTGTTCGATTTTCCAAACAAGCAAAAAAAAGTTGTTGACTGTACAGTTCGTACAGGCTGACATGGCAGGGGTACAACCATGCATGTGGCAGGTGCTGACGTGTCAAATGATGATTTGGAAGATGTTGACGTGGGAAGCATTTAATTGGCAGACATGTGGATGAATGGGGTTTTGACATGTGGCATTTTATTGGTCAATAGGGTGGTGCCACGTGGCCCAGGTGTGGGCTGCCATGTGGAACCCTATTTTGGTAAGTTAAAAGTTTAGTGGAGTCCGTGGGGGTCGAACCCCAGATCTCCATGATGGATGAAGCACTTTGGCAATGGGTGGGCTACCACTAGCCCACATGGTGTTTCTTATTATATATATGATTGTATATATTTTTAAATTCGCATGTTGTGTATTTGGGCATGGGTCCAGGCTGGGGCTTAGCCCCAACCCCCGATTTTAACACTCACTCCCATATGACCACACCACAATGGAGTGCACATAGATTTTGTTCAAATGACTAGCCATTTGTGCTCGCCACTTGTCAAGCCCACAATCATTCTTGCAATGAGGGCCTATTTTGGCGCTGGGGCATGGCCACATGGCCTCCCATGCACCCAACACCTCTGTGGTTTGGGGGCTTAGTTCCATAACTATTCGACAAACTGGTGTGAATTATGGAAATGGCGTGCATGCTGGGTTTAGGCATGAGAAACGCCTAGAAGCCAGGTTATTCACATAGGAGTGCGAACTGGCGAACCAGAGACAACAAGCTTGAAAGAGGAAAATGGCAGGAGCCCTATCTTCTTCATTTTTTGGCCAAATGAGGTGTCGAAAAAGCCCATCTAGGGGTTTTTGGATGTTCTGAATCCATTGGCACAATTTTCAAAGGCATTTGGAGACTTCTTTTTCAGGGTTTACACCATTGAATTTTCAGGGAGCTTTAGGGAGCTTAGGACCACCATTGATGAAGGTCATGCTTAGATGAGCCCAAGTCTATTTTCTATGACAGAATAGTCATTTTTGACTAATTGTTATGCTATGAACACATTGAGATAGGTTTCAGAGGCATTTCAGGACTTTTACAGGTTTTTTTTCCACAAGGAAGCTCAGGGAAAGCCCAAGGCCACATGTAGAAGAGGTCATGCTTGGATGAGCCATGGTCCATTTTCAGAGTTCTATTAGTCATTTTTGGGGTTTTTATGTATTTTGAATCCAATGATACAGTTAGTAAATCCATTGGAGTTGAGCAGTAGCTTGTAAAAGAATCTTTGACAAATTAATCCCAGAGAGCCTAGTCCATTGATGGAGGCTCAAGGAGATGTAGCCCAGTTGGGGGTGAACTCCTTTATCATATTGCTATTGTTGTGATTTTTCTAGTTATATTTGCTGCACTTTATGTTTCTATTGTATTTCTTTAAACAACATTTAACCTTTTAAAGAACCTCACACATAAAGACATAAGAAAAGCCTTGACTTGACACATAATTTCTCTTGCACAACTAAGACATTGAGCAAGGCCCTGGAGTTTATTTTAATGGAGTAGAGGGTGATTGCATAACAAAACAAGTCAGGCCCCTATTTTCAGATCAGCCAAGATGGGCTCCTACATGTTGTCCTAGAATTTTGTGAGATGCAAATCTGATCCAAATGTCAGCATGCTTAAGACTATTAATTCACTTTTGATTCTAGTTCTTTATGTGGATGATGTTTTGATCACTGGATGCTCAACTTGATTGATTGTTGTGTTGAAGACGATCATGCATGAAATGTTTTTGCTAATGGACATGGGTCCACTCCATTATTTCCTTGGTCTTGAGATTAGTTAAGATGCTTCAGAAATCAAGATATCTCAAGCCAGGTATCCTTAGGATCTCATGGAGAGATTTCACATGACAGATTGCAAGTCTTCCCCTACCCCCTTCCTATCTGGGGTGAGACTTGAGGATGATCGGGACAATCCACTAGTTGACAACACTCTATACATAAATCTAGTGAGGAGTTTGTTGTATCTCTTCCACAACCAACCATACCTATCATGTGTAGTGGGAGCAGTCTCCAAGTACATGTAGAAGCCACATGAGTTACACTAGAATTCTACAAATTATATCCTTCGGTACGTTTATGGCACCATCAACTATGGGATTCATTATGCATCAAACTTTGCATTAGATCTCATAGGTTTCACAGATTCTGACTAGGCAGGAGACAACACTGATCGCAAGTCCAAATCCATATACACTTTTAGGTTGGGTTCTAGGCCTATTTGTTGGTTAAGCAACAAGTAGTCTGCTATTGCTCTATCTTCAGCTGAGGTGGAGTACAAAGGAGTAGTTAACATCACCATCCAGGAATTGTGGCTATAGAACTTCCTTAGCAAGTTGGGCATCCAGTTCCATAGACCAACTATCATTTGGTGTGACAACCAGAGTACTCTCAAGTTTTGTAGAGACCTAGTACAACGGCATCGGAAAAAGAATATCGAGATCCATATGCTATAGAACTTACTCATGGAATTAGTCTTTCTATATTCAAAGCTCATATATCTTTATTACATTTCTATAAACCTACTAACATTTTAATAACATTGTCATTTACAAGCATGCAACCTCACAGTTTTGCTAAAATCCATACAAACATGTGTTACATACTTATTACATATCAATGGAATTTTACAAAGTCTGATTAACAAATCTTGAACCTAGGTCACTTGATAAGAAAGCATGGTCTATGATATTCTTCATATATGTCATGTAATGCAAAGCTACATAAGAAACAACTCTAACAACACTAGCTCCATTTCCTAAACGACAAAGACTCTGTCTAAATCCTCCAACATTAATTTTATTCTCCTTAGGTATAACACTTCCAATTAAAAACAAAACAATGACCCAAAAATCGCCTCATTGGAAATTCTTATTCAATTTCGAGGACACAAATCCTACCTATAAAGGACAAGGACACTCCCTGCATGAAATATCATTCCCAAAGATCTCTACACACATAATGATTGAAAGTATATGTGCCTTGTCTGGAAAATGGAAAAAAAAAAACCTATGTTTCACAAAATTATTGGATTTTTGGCCATCTAACATCACAAATTGAACCAACAAAACCCAAATCACATAAATTTAAAGAACACCTTGAAAATATTTTCAAACCAAAAACAAAATTGAATCAATATCTTGATGTGCTTGAAGGGTACCACTGTTGTCTTGGAAATGCAACCCACCAAGCCTTCGACAATGATCTCCTTGGCATACAAAGGTATACTCACCAGTAACAACCCATCTTCTCCACTCCCTCCTCTCTCTCGACATTACATTAGCCCTTGTGCAGATTGTTTATGTATTATCGTTGCTTTATATTTCTCAACAATTTTTTTTATTTGTGCTTGGAATTGGATCAAGAACTAGGTCGTGTTATCATACTTGGACAATTGCTTTTGCATTATTAAGTGCTACCTCTCTAGCAATGACCATTGTATACTCTCAAACATGTGTTCTTCTTTTATGCAAAAGGTAAAGACCTTGTATCTTTCAAACCTATGCTCTTCCTTTGGTAAGGTTTAGAAGCCATGGGAAGAGGAAAAATGAGATGAGTAGATTTTCCCAACTTTTTATATTTTTTCCGCATACCTATCAATCTTTTAATTTACATAATAGTTTGTGTATAGACTAAAAAAAGTTATAATACCTAAAATATTTAAAATTTTGAGTGTTATAACTCTATAATCCTTCACTTTTTTTTTCTAAACATCCAGATAATACAAATAATTTAATTTTGGAAAAATAACTATCCCAATTTTAAAATAACTCAAAATAATAATTTGATTTTACAAATTTATATATTACATAATACAATTTTTGAAACTTTAATATATCCATCAACTCGACTGGTGGTGAATAATAATCGGTGGAATAAGCTGGTATCGGATCAGATGGAAGGGGTGGATCAACCCGGCGGAAAGGTGTAGTGCCTTTCCGCCTGGTGCCTTTTCAGATGGGAATTATCTATACTAGCCTCAACTGTTTATTTAGGGAGGGCCTTTATATATATGATGTCATTTATCCATTCACTTTCCGATATTCTATGATGTTCCAGTTTGAGTTCTTACTAGTGTCCAGTGATGGTCATAGTAATAATAAAACATTTGAATAAATAAATATAAATATAATCTTAAAGTGAAAAATTAATTACTTAATAAATATTATATTACAATAAATTAGTAAAACTATAGTATACATTATAATTGTACAGTAACCACTTTCAAATTTATATATAATTACAATAAGTAATGATAACCCTTAACCACTTTCAAATTTATATATAATTACAATAAGTAATGATAACCCTTTTCATGTTCAGATTTTTATATAATTACAATCAATTAATGATAACCCCCCTTAATGTGTAAAGTGGAGACAACCCTAAATAATCATTCATTAATTGAAAACCATGTCGAACATCTTTGGCGTAGTTGTTCCACTACTTCTGCACTCCACTGCAGTTTCGGACATTCTGCGCCCTCAAGGGATCGCAACGTCATACAATATTGGATGCCTTCCACCTCTTCTAACTCGGAACACCCTTTAACATCAAGTTCTATGAGCTTTGTCAGCTGCCCCAACCCCTGTATGATCTTCAACTCCACACATCCACTTACTTTCAAGTAACGCAAAGATACCAATGTTTCAATACGTGGCAACTCCTCCAATTGTATGGAACCAGAAATCACGAGCACTTGAAGTTTTGCAAGAACATAAAGCTCATCTATTATCCATAAATTTTTACAATCTGTAAACTCTAAATATGTGAGTGTATTTGGCAATGTTCCAACCTCCACCAGATTATAACATAGACACACCTGAAGATCTCGAAGGTTGGAGCAAACACCTTCAGCAAATGATACCTTTGATATCGATAATCTTGAGAGCTGTAAATTTCGGAGCCACGGAAGTGTGCCGTTGTTGACCTCTGTAATAAACGGTAGTTCGGATATCAACGGACAATTAGCTACCCACAACTCAGTCAACTGAGTCAACAGTCCTAATGAAGCCGGCAAACATTCCAATGCCTCGCAGCCCCATATACTCAATTTCATTAAGTTCCTTAAGTCACCCAGCGAAGCCGGCAGCGTGTGCAAAGGCCCCCCTATTCCCACAAATTCCAAATCGCTTAGCTCTCCAATTGCACTTGGCAATTCTTTTACATTTGTACCTCCAAAACGTAACTGTTCAAGCGACCTCTGTTGTGCCACTTGCCGAGGGAGTAAATCAATTTTCTCACAGCTAGTGAGATCGATGTACCGAAGCGTGCTTATACTTCCTAGTGTTTTGCTTGACATGGTTAAATTAGTGCAATTGTTCAAGTCAAGATATTGAAGTTTAATTAATTTACAAAAGGAATCTGGCAGCTTCTCCAAAGTGCAGCACTCAGACAGCTGGATGTGGTGGAGGTTGGTTAAATTACCTAAAGAATCTGGCAGTGACTTGATGTGTTTGCAATCTTTTAACACCAAGGCCTTTAACGACTGCAGAAGACATAATTCTTCTGGCAATTTTGTCAGGAAAGGTGCTACAGTACCGCTGAATCCGTCAGACGTCCGATAGATCCGACCTTTTGCTGCACATATTGTTGTGTCGGGGGCTACGGAGCCGTTTCCGTAAATAGGACCAATTTCAATCCGTTCTAGATGCGTCAGCTGCCCTATAGACTTTGGAATGTTCGAGAGGGGACCCTCAATCTTCAACTCCTGCAACTGTAAAGGTGCCTGCAAAATGTTCATGTATTTCAACGGCAAGAAAAACATAAATGAATTATCATTCTCATCAAAATAAACCATTTGAACAAATTGGAGACCCTGTGCTATAATATCTAATAAACACAAACTTTAATTCTACAAATCCTAATTTACCTGCGATTCATTTTCCCACAATGTTTCTAGTTTCCTCCCTTCCACGTATAGGACTCTTAAATTCTTTAAGAAAATCGAGGAAGGCAGGCCAGAGGAGGGACACTTACGCCAGCGCAGCCATATGAGATTTGGTGACTGCACCTTTGTCAAAATGCGTTCCATGAGAAAATCTTCAGTAACAAGAAGTCGCAACCTCTTCATACGAATATCACCCAATGCATCATAGTCATCAATATCATTGTAGTCCCTAAGAGACATTCTAATGCCCCGCACGGCTCTTTCCTGTCCAATGTTGAAACATGATAATTATTACCCATTCTTGTAAAATAACCGAAGAATTAAAACAATAGAAAATGATTGGATAAACAAAATAACCGAAGAATTAAAACAATAGAAAATGATTGGATAAACCGGATGGAATGATTTAGCACTTACAGATGGTCATGCATTTGTATAAAATTTTCCACTTCTACAAGACACCTGTTCCTTAGATTTTGAAACCCCCGCCTACCTTGCCAGCCTATCTTTGTTTTCTCCTATGAAAAAACAAGCAATATCTAAGAATATGTTTTGTTCTTCCCTACTGAGTGAGTTATAACTTCTTCTAAGTATGTCCTGTATTTCGGTGGGAAGAGGACTCCCCAATTCGACATCCCAGTCGGATAGTTCCTTTGCATAAAGATGTGCCCCAAATACTTGTAAAGATAAGGGCAATCCATTACAAGCTTTTAAGAATTTGTCCACCAGATATTCAAATCTTGGGAGTGGATTGGGTTGGTTGAAGGCATGGAAACAGAAGAGCTCCAGGGAGTGTTCTCTATCAAGCCCCGTTAGGTTATATATTGACGACTCTTCGATTTGTGAGCTTATGAGAACATCTCTATTCCGAGATGTAATCAATATTAAGCAGTTGGAGGGGAGAACAGGCAAAAGAGCATCCACCTGATCCACGGCATCTACATCATCTAAGATTACTAAGGCGTTAGCAGATGACAGATGCGTCCTGAGCATCACTTTACCTTCATCAACAGCATTAACCCTTTTTATGTCCATATCTCGTACATACAAGCTGCTAAGAAGTTTTTTCTGCAAAGAAAGTAAACAATCTTTACCTGCATTATCTCTAACATGGGATAAAAAACAGGAACTACTATAATCTGATTTCTTCCTATTGAAGAATTCTTTTGTCAACGTGGTCTTTCCTACACCTCCTAACCCCACGATCCCCACTATCCCCAAGATCTGAGGTTTCTGGTTCTGCTGTAGCTGCAATAGGACAGTATTTTCGATCTGAGGTTTCCGGCTCTGCTGTAGCTGCAATAAGACAGTATTTTCGAAATCGCTTATCTTATCATCCAAACCTGTTGGATATTTAGCAACGTCCAAGTCCAATGCTGGTTTTTTAACCTTTTGTAACACCACTTTAACCACCTGATCTACCAGCTCCCCCTCATCTCTGGTTATTTGCAAGAAAATAGATAAAACTTATGAGAAAAAGAAGTATATGTAACATAATATAATACAATAGCCAGAGGGGAGTTTGACCTCTCACCCGTTACACGCTTCGAGCTCAAAACCGCTGATGTCTGAAACTTCAGAAAGAGCTTTTCTCCAAATTTCAATCTGGCTGGATTTGTACCGCAACCTCTGTTCATGAGTTTGAGGATCATTGTCAGTCTTCTTTCCGAGTTCCTCCAGGGCTTCAGCATAACTTCTCTTTTCGCCCTGAGTCTTGCGCTGCGTCCACCGAAGGTCACTAGGCTTCACGTGGTAGAAAACTGGAATTATGGGTTTTTTTGAGTGCAACATCTGGACAAGCTCGTTTAGACACCAATTTGAATCGGCATATTTTTCAGAGAAAATAGCCACATGTACGGAGGCCGATTGAATAGCGGCTTCAATCTGAGGACTAAAATAGTCTCCCCGTTGCAATTCAGGCTGATCCAGAAAGACTCTCAATCCACATGAAATAAGGCACCGGTAGAGATGGCTACCAAATTTTTTCTTTACATCCGGACCACGATGGTTTAAAAACACATCGTAGTTGGAATTACCAGCGGTGGAGGTGGAGGTGGAGGCGGCGGAGGAGGATTCAGCCATTGCCGATTGGAAAATAAGAATGGGGTGATGAAAAGGATGTTGGATGCTACCGAAGCAGCTTACAAGGGACGAAAATAGCTTCGAGTCTGAAAAGAGCAAAAATTCTGGGAATGATTGCAATGAAAAACGCTGATGGATGGTATGCACATAATTTATAGACATTAAACCTTGAGCGAACTGTATTTCCACCGGCCAATAGAATAAAGAGGGCGATCTCTCTATGTTTCAACGCGTTTACTTTCTGTGTTTGGGTACGTGAAGTAAATAATCCAATTAAATGAAAAGGTGTACATCTGGTAGGCCCTGGGGGAATCTCGACCTTTCCCTTTGATCTGTTCACAATGACAAAATATGACTGGTACTCGCACACGTAAAGGACAAGATGCGCTAGGGCGTCGGTAAAAAGCAGAGGAGTAAGATAATAGATTCGTTTTCAGTAAAAAAAAATATGAATCTTTCTAGATTTTCAGCGGCACCGGAAATTTAAAATCGCACCGCCGAAAAACCTTCTCGAAAAAATAATTCGGAAAGAAAGAGTGCTCCGGAAAAACCCACAAAATGTAAACCAGTCGGCACGTCGGTAAAACAGAAGCCGACAAAATGTGGAGCAGTTGACACGTCGGTAAACGCAGAGGCCGATAAAATGTTGGGGTAGTTGACAAGAGCGATGGAATTTGGGTTGCCAACGACAACACACTTTTCCACAATGGTTCACATGTTCATCTCCCCCTGCCACTTTAATTTTCTTAGATCACTATGATATTCACTTACTTTTATTTTATCTTTAATTAATAAATTTTCATTACAATTAAAAAGCATATTTTATTTTTAATTAATAAATTTTCATTATAATTAAAAAACTGTTTTTTTAAATATAAGTGTATTATATGATTAACAAATGAAATTAATTTTCATTACAATTAAAAAACATATTTTATTTTTAATTAATAAATTTTCATTATAATTAAAAAACAGTTTTTTAAATATAAATGTATTATATGGTTAACAAATGAAATTAGCAGTAAAATTAAAAAGCATATTTTATTTTTAATTAATAAAATTTTATTATAATTTAAAAACAGTTTTTTTAAATATAAGTATATTATTTATATGATTAACAAACTAAATTGCAAAACTAATTATACTTGTTTTTAAAATGTTTTAATATAATACTTGTATAATAGAAAGTTAGAATAACCTAAAATCGAAAGAAAAATAATAATAATTATTCTATGATTTTAAAAGTTGAAATATTGAAGAGATGGTGGTGTAAGTAACCATCGAATTTATTAATCCATTAGTTCATTATGTTTGCAAAGAAGGCTACTAGCCAATGAATATCAAATTATATAATTAATTTATATTATTAAAAAATAAAATATAAATTTTATTAATCATACTAATTTTATTAATCCATCTTTTGTCTATGTTTACAAAGAGGGTTACCAACTCAATGAACATCAAATTATTATAATTGATTTAGAATTTGACCAATCTTTTATTTTTTTTAAATGTTTATATTTTAAAAACAAATTAAAGTTAAATTTAAAAAAAACTTAATAATTATTTAAGAAAATTTGCAAACATAAACAATGTTAATAGATTGACTGATATGAAGTTCATCCTTATATGCAAAATAGTGAAACCAACTTCAAGCTAAAAAAATGATCTATGGTTATAAAGTGGATTCTAAGGACTTTAAAGTTAGATGATAGTATTTGAAGAACTCTAAACTAGCTTCAAAATCTTACTATAATGTTCTTTGTAAGGATAATAAAAATAAAAAGAATATTTAAATCTAAGATGCATAATATGACAAATTTTAAAGTTAAAAAAAATAAAAATTAAAAAGAATTTAAAAATGATTAGATAAAGTGAATAAAATTTAAATAAATAAAAATAAAAATACAGTTTAAATTAACATAAATTATAAGAAATAAAAAAACGACAGTGGCTTATAAAAGGGTAGATTATTATGTTTCCATATACTGCTTGCTTCAAAGAATTCAGTATTAGAAATAGAAATTTAAATAAACATTTATTTAATTAAAAATCAAGATTATCATATTTATAAACAAACAAATATCAAGAAAATTCTGTTATTGTTAAAAACAAAAAAAAACTAACTTGTTTCGTGAATGATCCTATATGTCCAAACAACACCAAATCCATTGATTTCCTAGACTTCACTAAAGTATTCTTAGTGATTCTACATCCATATTCCAATTTTTCTATTGCTTTAATTTACAATGAAATTGAGTATAAGAACACATTCAACTAATTGCAAAATTAAAATTGAAATGGTGAAGCATTCTAGTAAAACAATGTTTTGAAACATAAATTTTTTTAAGTTGAATTCTTTTTGCAAAACTTAAATAAGGAAATTCTCATTATGTGATATTTCTCTCTACTTAGACTATTGTATTAAATTTTCCATGAACAACAAACTCATGCAATAACTTTTTTAAAACGTCACGAAAACATGATACATTTATATTAATGTGTTGAATATATTTCACTTATAGTTGAAAGGGTTTTCAACCTAAATAGTTGAAAGCTTACTTAAAAGTATGTACCTATAGGTTTTAGATACTGCATTTTTTTTTACTTAATCAATAAATGTGGTTGGAAGATTGCTAGTACCCTAAGCAAATACGTGGGAGTCAAAACTTTTTGCATTGAGTGAAAATTGGTTGGAAGATTGCTAGTACCCTAAGCAAATAAGTAGGAGTCAAATCTTTTTGCAATGAGTGAAAATTGCAATATGTTAGATAGTAAAACAAGTGTTGCAAGGCAGTATAGTCCCTGCCAGGTTGGAATGAGAATAAATGCAACCGAGTATAGACACGTGGGAAGCAAGTTGAAGTACATGCGGTATCCATGCAGAGGATGACTTTGTGGGGTGTATATAGTTTAAACATGAGGTTGGATCTCTTCCATATTTCTAAAACATAGATATTAAAAATTCAAAATACAATAGAATAGGCATAAAAGTAAAATACATTAAAGTAAAATTAAATGAAATGGTTCCAAGATCTAAATTTGATATTTATGTTTTTGTTCGAAACATTCAAGCACAATAGAATACTAATAATGTCTTGCAACAAAGGTTCGTGGATACAAAAAATTTAGCATACAATAGAATAGTAATAACGTCTGTTACATCAACAAAGGTTCCTGGACACAAAAATTTTAGCATTCCCAAATTAGTTTTCTTTGAAACAAAGGTTCCTGGACACAAAAAATTTAGATTCCCAAATTAGTTTTCTTTGAAATTTATCAAAAGAATACTAATAATGTTTTGCAACAAAGGTTCATGGACACAAAAAATTTAGCATACAATAGAATAGTAATAATGTATGTTACATCAACAAAGGTTCCTGGACACAAAAAATTTAGCATACATTAGAATAGTAATAACGTCTTCCAACAAAGGTTCCTGGACACAAAAACCCAAATTAGTTTTCTTTGAAACAAAGGTTCCTGGAAACAAAAAAATTAGCATTCCCGAATTAGTTTTTTTTTAAATTTATCAAAAATTAATAATGTTTGTTACATCAACAAAGGTTCCTAGTATCTAAATTTGATAGTACATGAAAGATTTAACATTTAAAAAATTCCATACTTCTGTTTATGTTAGAAACATTCAAACACAATAGAATACTAATAATGTCTTGCAACAAAGGTTAATGGACACAAAAAATTTAGCATACAATAGAATAGTAATAACATTTGTTACATCAACAAAGGTTCCTGGACACAAAAATTTTAGCATACAATAGAATAGTAATAACGTCTTGCAACAAAGGTTCCTAGACACAAAAAAATTAGCATTCTCGGATTAGTTTTCTTTGAAACAAAGGTTCCAGGACACAAAAAAATTTAGCATTCTCGAATTAGTTTTCTTTGAAATTTATCAAAATTAATAATGTGTGTTACATCAACAAAGGTTCCTGGACACCAAAAATTTAGCATACAATAGAATAGTAAAAACGTCTTGCAACAAAGACATTCCCGAATTAGTTTTCTTTGAAATTTATCAAAAATTGATAATGTTTGTTACATATTTCTGGAAATTTAAATGCGTTTGTCATATAGACTAGGATTGGGGCTCCTGTGGACCATAAAAATAAATAAGTACAAGAATTAGGAATGTAGAAAGAAGAAGTGCACGACGGTAGAGAGGAAGACCTGAAAAGAAGAAATTGGAAGTTATGAGTGTTTGGTTACAGTGTTCTATTTAAAGAGGTATAATAACTGGATTGATAAAGAAAACAAGATGACAGTATAGACTTACTATGAAGCCGATGCGTTTTTGTTGTTGTCGTCGATGGTCAGTGGAATCGTGTCAACCGGTTGTTGCCCTTCCTGGATGAGGTTTTCCATTCTCCATTGGAACCATTCTTCAATGTAGCTTCTCATGGGGGCCATGTTGATTTCATCCCGTATTTCTATGTCGAAAAGGTCGTTTTCTAATTTCCTTAGATCCATTGAAATGCTATGTAGACTCTGTTCAATTTCTTCATTGTGTGTTGAATAGTCCAGTACCCAGCTCTCGAGCTTGTCTACACGATATTTGACTATGTCGTAAAACTTTTCAAAAGACAACCCCTTTAAAATATCAAGTTGTTCATCGAAGCCTTCTTTGGTCATTGACAAGGATTTGAGAATTAAGTTTGGGTCTTGAACCTCGTTGGTACTTCCGGCTAAGTCTATTTGGATTAGGTTTGTGAATAATTCTTCCTTTTCTAATATGGCTTGTTTACATGATTCGACATTGAGCTCTAGGTTCTTAACTTTTTTTTTCCAGCATGCTTTTGCTTTTTTGGTCCTCTTTGGGGAGGGGAGATTCTCTTGTCTTCTTTTCATATCTGAGGTGTTGATGGCATGGCTGGAAAAAGGAGTCAACACTTATTCACAGAAACGTTGATCATTTTTTAAATTCGCCTGCAAATGTTCGAGCAAATCATTTGCCCTCTTTCGGAAGGAAGCTATATTTTGTGATGTTTCCTAGGCTTCGGTAACTAGCTGCATTATTTTATTGATGTTATTCTCTACAAGGGATCTAGACGATGCAAGGAGGGTAGAGGATAATTTTATCTTGGCTGCAGTAGTAGCAGGCACGTTTTTTGATAAAGGACTGGAAAACTCTGGGGTAGCAATGAAAGCCTCCTCAAATTCCTTGAGGCGATCTTTCAGTCTGGCATTTTCCTCTTCAATTCCTCCAATGGAATCATCAAGAGCATCACCGATTACACGGTGAAATAGGGAGATTTGTGATGGCCACATTTTCCTAAAGTTAATCTCTGTGCAAGATTTGCCTTTCCTATTTGTTACATCTCTCTTTTCAATGACCATATTTTTAGATTGGCTGTCAAAAACAACGCTCTGGAATACAAAGGATTCATCTTCGTAAAAAATGTCGGTCTCAACTATTTCCATTGCGGACGAACCAACATTGTGCATGTGCTCAGTTTCAATTTCAAGTTGCAACTGTTCACTTTCAATTTCAGGTTCGTTCGCCTGCCCTGCATTGTTTTTTCTCTTCTTCGTCAGTGGAATTTTGTGAGAACTATCAATTTTTATGCGAGGAGGGTTCTTATCTCCTCCTCCGTTTGAAGATTTATGGGTTTCTTTCTTACTGGGGTGGGCCGTTGAAGCGATGCTCTGTGATATCGTGCTCTTGGGAGTGCTAGCGGGGGACTGGGCACTCTTCTCACCAGATACTTTTCCCTATTGTCTGTACAATTCAGTTGTGCTTTGCAATGTCTCTACATCGCAATCGCTAGAAGCAGGATTGTTGGCGTCACTATCCCTGTCTTCGGTCAGGCGTCTATGGATAAAAGAGCTGCTAAAGCCAACTGCCAGTAAATGTTCTCGAAAAATCCCATTAGGGTCGAACCCTTTTAGACTTTCAGCATATGTTAGGTTCAATTTCTTGAAATGGCCGACAAATTCGTCAATCTTGTTGAAGTTTTTGCACACGAAGTCCCCGACTTTCCAGGGCAGAGGAATGAACTGTTTTTTTTTCTTGTCATGGAAAAAATGCAACTAGTGGTTGTATTGCCTTGTTATTTCTGCAACAAACATCTTGTCTGTGATGTGGCATGGAAGGAAAGAAGGGTTTTCCTTGGAGCCAAAGACCATTAGTACACTGTGATTTTCCTTTTTTTCAAGTGTGCCCTTCCTGTTAAAAAACTTGGTTGTCTAGCCAGACATCCACGAAGCATCCTTCCCTAACAATAAATCTTTGAAAACTGAGACAAAGTCATTAAAAACTTCATAAAAACAATGGGAGGCCTTGTGCCTCCACAGGTCCTGGTACCAGAATGTTACTGGGTTGAATCCACAGTTTATTTTCTTGGAAAGAGACAGTTTTGGAAACGGACAACAATGCACTATTGCGAAAATCAAGTAGGATGACATATAAAATTTATTCGATTCTTTGAATCGTGACAACTAGGAACATATTTCAATGGAAATTAGCTTCCCCCAATCGAAAATGAATTGTTCCTTGACTGTGAAGTACAAAATATAAATAATTATATGGGAAATGCTTACAATGGATTCTTGTCCTGTTATTCTTGTAAACAACCAAGCAATTTCCCGGAATGGATTTCTAAAGGAACTTACCTACAACTTTGTGATATCTTCAGGAACTGTTGTTGGGTCTTCGAGGAACTCGGCTAAGATGTCCAACCCGTTATCATGTTTTTCTAGGAACTTCTTTCAGTCTTGTCCTCTAAAGGTCAATGTTGGCTCCGACAATTTTAACATCTTGCAGAAGAACTAAGGTGACAAAGAAATAGGAGAATGGTCGTGGAGTGGAATAATTCTTTGGCTTGGAATATATTTTTTGGCGCACCAAGAGACCACCTCCTTATAGTCAAAAACCTCAGGGACGCAACCTGCATGAGTTATTCCAGAGGTCCAAATCACTTCGTTCTGGGCGGAATGGGATGAATAGTAAAAGTATGCCCTAGACCACTTGAAGTTCTGGTCCTGATGTCTGAAGATATTTACTATATCTCCACAAAACTATTGTCGACCTGCTTCCATAAGTTTACAAGAACATTTGTTTGCTCCAGACGATGAATGAAATGAAAAGTTGGAAGGGATAATATAACGTTGTGCAAATATTAGTCCAATGCATGTGAATGGGAGATCTCCTCGAGACTTTCGCTCATTAATGACAATTTCGACGGTTGTTGCATGATGCGTTGTTAACATTAAAGACTAGTAATTGCATACATAGAAGTGTGAACATGGCGGATACGATAATGAGCGATTAAGCATTATAGATTTATTGAACGGGATAACATGACGACTCGTGTTTGAGATAAACAATTGGAAGGGACAATATAAGTCTCCACATATTTTGGTTTAATGCATAATAATGGGAGATCTCCTCGAGCATTTCGCTCTTTAATGACAATGTTGACGGTTCCTGCATGGTGAGTTGTTAGCATGAAAGGTTTCTAATTTCATATTAAGAAAGAAGTACGGAGGTCGCAGGGACGGGAAAAAGAAGCTTCAAAATAGGGTTACAATGTATAACTATTTGAGGTGAGGGTGCGAGGGTCAAATTGTATGTCTCAAAACTTTTTGAGTGAAATACGCGTAACACTGAAGAGGGTATGATAGGACAATCCAGAGGGCAATTTGTATATCGCGGAAGTCCGGGTAATGTTTGCAGGACATGGAAAAATGGAAGTGAAAACGAGAGCCCGCCTATCCAGGAACCCACAATCGAAAAAAAGTGACTAAAGTATGGAATAGATAAACGACTAGGCGGATTTTTAGTTAAATTTCACTGTCTCATCTATGCTTTTGCTTTTTAATGGCAGTTATTAGGGATGTTTCATAATGAACTAATTGCAGTAAACTTTGGTCGGGCACAGTAAACAGTGCCTAAGAATTGGAGATTTCATGAACCCGCCAACTCGAGGAACGACGAAAGAGATTCCATGAAATGGGAAAGTATAGAAAGCCGTTGGACGGGCCTCAGAATCAGGGCGAAAATGGTTCCCCAGGAGACGTGACTTCCCGAAGGTCAAATTGTATGTTTTGGACCTTGAATGAAAATGTATACCACGGAACCGAGGATGGTCATTAATGACATGTTTAAGTCAGGGACGAATGGTTTGAAACATTTGTGAATCATGGTAGAGTGGAGCTTGTGAGTTCAAGGAGTCTGCGGTGGAATTGTAGATCACGAATTTTTTGAGTACAAGATGTATATCACGGAACAAGAAGCAACGGAGTTCGAAAGCGCCAACCTAGCAACCGCGGCCATAAAATTGGCTAAGTATGGAAAGGAACAACGGTCGGTCGGATTCATCATGTGAGGATATAGATGGAGATGAAGATATGTCAGCCCGCCAATGCTGGAACCCACGATCATAGAAAGACAACTAAGTATATAACCAGAAAGTGATAATACACGGGAAGAAGAAAAGGGAAAAAGGGCTAAGGAGTCCGCGGTGGAATTGAAGATCACGAAAATTTTGAGTGCAAGATGTATATCACAGAACAAGAAGCAATAGAGTTTGAATGCGCCAACCCGAAACAATGACTAAGAATTGGAGATTTTTTGAACCCATCAACACGAGGATCTAAAATAGGCTGACAAGATCTCCCCAGAAGATGTGAGGCCTCGACGGTCAAATTGTATCGCTCATAACATTTGAATGCATAATCTGTAACATGAAAGAGGGGACGATGTCAGAACCTGGTAGTCAATTTGTATATTGTGGAGGGCTGGATGCCAACTGTTTTGTACCAGTGCGTTCAGTTGTCACTAGTAAGAGCATAACTAATGTATATTAGGAAGGACAAGAATTTAGTGGGGATGGAAGGTAGCGACAAATACTTTGAAACATTTGTGAATCATGGTAGAGTGAAGCTTGTGAGTTTGAGGAGTCCACAGTGGAATTGTAGATCACGAAAGTTTTGAGTGCAATATGTATATCATGGAACAAGAATCAACAGAGTTCGAAAGCACCAACTCGACAATTGCGACCATAAAATTGGCTAAGTATGGAAAGGAACAATGGTCGGTCGAATTCGTCATGTGAGGATATAGATGGAGATAAAGATATGTCAACCCGCCAACGCTGGAACCCGCGATCATAGAAAGGCGACTAAGTATATAACCAGAAAGCTATAATACACGGGAAGAAGAAAAGGGGAAAAGGGCTAAGGAGTCTGAGGTGGAATTGTAGATCACGGAAATTTTGAGTGCAAGATGTATATCACAGAACAAGAAGCAATAGAGTTCGAAAGTGCCAACCCGAAACAATGACTAAGAATTGGAGATTTCATGAACCCGTCAACACAAGGATCCAAAATAGTGTGACAAGGTCTCCCCGAAAGACGTGAGGCCCCGAAGTCAAATTATATCGCTCAAAACATTTGAATGCATAATTTGTATCATGGAAGAGGGGACGATGTCAGAATTCGATAGTCAATTTGTATATTGAGGAGGGCCAGATGCCAACTGTTTCGTACCTGTGTGGTCAGTTGTCACTAGTAAGAGCATAACTAATGTATATTAGGAAGGACAGAAAGTTAGTGGGGATGGAAGGCAGTGACAGATACTTTGAAACATTTGTGAACCATGGTAGATTGAAGATTACGAGTTCAAGGAGTCCGTGGTGGAATTGTAGATGACATAAGTTTTGAGTGCAAGATGTATATCATGGAACAAGAAGCAACAAAGTTCGAAAGCGCCAACCCGACAATCGCGGCCATAAAATTGGCTAAGTATGGAAAGGAACAACAACCAGTTGGATTTGTCATGTGAGAATATAGATGGAGATGAAGATATGTCAGCCCACGAACGCTGGAACCCGCGATCATAGAAAGGAAACCAAGTATATAACCAGAAAGCGATAATACACGGGAAGAATAAAGGGAAAAAGTGTTGAGTGCGCGGTGGAATTGTAGATCATGGAAATTTTGAGTGCAAGATGTATATCACGAAACAAGAACCAACAGATTTTGAAAGCGCCAACCTGAAACAGTGACCAAAAATTGGACATTTCGTGAACCCGTCAACACGAGGATCCAAAATAGGCTGACAAGGTCTCTCCAAAAGACGTGAGGCCCCGAAGTTCAAATTGTATCGCTTAGAACATTTGAATGCATAATTTGTAACATGGAAGAGAAGACAATGTTAGAATTCGGTAGTCAATTTGTATATTACAGAGGGCCGGATGGCAACTGTTTCGTACTAGTGTGTCCAGTTGTCACTAGTAAGAGCATAACTAATGTATATTAGGAAGGAAAGGAAGTTAGTGGGGATGGAAGGTAGTGAAAGATACTTTGAAACATTTGTGAGCCATGGTAGAGTGAAGCTTGCAAGTTTGAGGAGTCCGCGGTGGAATTGTAAATCACAAAATTTTTGAGTGCACGATGTATATCATGAAACAAGAAGCAACAAAGTTTGAAAGCGCCAACCCGACAACCGTGGCCATAAAATTGGATAAGTATGGAAAGGAATAGTGGTCGGTCGGATTCATCATGTGAGGATATAGACAGAGATGAAGATATGTTAGCCTGCTAATGCTAGAATCCGCGATCATAGAAAGGAGACTAAGTAAATAACCATAAAATGATAATACACGGGAAGAAGAAAAGGGAAAAAGGACTAAGGAGTCCATAGTGGAATTGTAGATCATAGAAATTTTGAGTGCAAGATGTATATCACAGAACAAGAAGCAACAAATTTCGAAAGCGCCAACCCGACAACCGCGGGCATAAAATTGGCTAAGTATGGAAAGGAACAACGGTCGATCGGATTCGTCATGTGAGGATATAGATGGAGATGAATATATGTTAGCCTGCCAACGCTGGAACCCACGATTATAGAAAGGCAACTAAGTATATAACCAGAAAGCGATAATATATGGGAAGAATACAAGGGAAAAAGGGCCAATTATCTCACAGAAGAATATCTACTATTCGTTTATTAATGCAAATCCTTTCGAACCCCTGGTGAGTTCTCACTAGTAAATGCATAAATTGCAAATCACGGAATTTATTTGGGTGCAAGATGTATATGTCGGATTAGAGGACATAAGTGTTGGATACCGTGAACAAGGGACATAAGTGTTGGATACCGCAAATTGTGGAACAAGAAGAAACAGAGTTCGAAAGCGCCAACTCGACAATCACGGCCGTAAAATTGGCTAAGTATGGAAAGGAACAATGGTCAATCAGATTCATCATGTGAGGATATAGATGGAGATGAAGATATGTCATCTCGCCAACGCTGGAACCTGCGATCATAGAAAGGAGACTAAGTAAATAACCAGAAAGTGATAATACACAGGAAGAAGAAAAGGGAAAAAAAACTAAGGAGTTTGTGATGGAATTGTAGATCACGTAAATTTTGAGTGCAAGATGCATATCACGGAACAAGAAGCAACAAATTTAGAAAGTGTCAACTTGGCAACCGCGGGCATAAAATTGGCTAAGTATGGAAAGGAACAACGGTCGGTCGGATTCGTCATGTGAGGATATAGATGGAGATGAAGATATGTCATCCCGCTAACGCTAGAACCTGCGATCATGGAAAGGCGACTAAGTATATAACTAGAAATCGATAATACATGGGAAGATGACAAGGGAAAAATGGCTAAGCATCTCATAGAAAAACATCTACTATTCATTTATTAATGTAAATCCCTTCGAACCCCTGGTGAGTTCTCACTAGTAAAGGCATAAATTGCAGATCACAGAATTTCTTTGGGTGCAATATGTATATGACAAAACATGGGACATAAGTGTTGGATACCGTAAACTCGGGACCCGGTGATCAGATAATTGGCTAAGTATTGAAAGGGACCACGGTCGGTCAGACTCATGGTGTGAAAATATAGATAAAGAGTTGTCAATTTGCGAATCCATGAGGCCGTGATCATATAGTTGCGACTAAATATAGAACCAAAAAGGGATAATAGAGGGGAGGGAAAGAGAAAAATTAAGAGTTTTTATACATTCATGCGGACAAATTGTATATTGCGGAACTTCGGGTGTTGTTTGCATCTCGCAGAAGATTTGAAACACAATTTTGAGGTCGTCAATCCGGGAACTCGCAATCGAAAAAGTGTGCAAGTATGGAACACGGAAATGTCGACCGAGACTTTTTTTCGCTAATATAATGAAATTTGTAATAGCTTTGTCATTACCTAGCAAGATCTTCTTTGCATGTTTCTGGACAAGTTCTGTAGGGATGGTTGCTTCTCGAAACTTTGGCTTATTAATGAGGATTTTTACGGTTGTTGCATGATACCGTTTTATTATTAAGACTTTGGTGTTTCATATCTGGAAAAAAGTACGAGGATGGGCAAAACAGGAAACAATGACTATGAGTTGGAGTTTTCGTGAACCCGCCAACGCGAGGATCCAAAACAGGGTGACAAGGTTTCCCCAAAAGATGCGAGGCCCCGACGGCCAAATTGTATAGCTCGAAACATTTGAATGCATAATGTGTAACACAAAAGAGGGGACGATGTTGGATTCTGGTAGTCAATTTGTATATGGTGGAGGAGCGGGTGCCAATTCTTTCATACCAGTGTGTCCAGTTGTCACTAGTAAGAGCATAGTTAATGTATATTAGGAAGGACGTGAAGTTGGTGGCTTTGAGTGAAGTTAATGTATACGAGGAACCCATGGTGGAATTTTAGATCACATAAGTTTTTAGTGCAAGATGTATATCACGAAACAATAAACAGTTGAGTTCATAAGCGCCAACCCGACAACCGCAACCATAAAATTGGCTAAGTATGGAAAGGAACAATGGTCGGTCAGATTTGTCATGTGAGAATATAGATGGAGATGAAGACATGTCACCCTGCCAACCCTACAACTGAATATCATAAAAAGGTGACTAAGTATATATCCAGAAAGAGATAATGGATGGGAAGAAGAAAAGGCGAGTTCGTATGTGCCAATCCGACAACTGGGGCCATAAAATTGACCAAGTATGGAAAGGAACAATGGTCGGTCACATTCATCATGTGAGGATATAGATGGAGATGAAGATATGTCAGCCTGCCAACCCTGCAACCCGCGATCATAGAAAGACGACTAAGTATATAACCAGAAAGCGATAATGGACGGGAAGAAGAAAAGAGGAAAAGGGCTAAGTATCTGACAATAGAAAATCCATTTTTCTGTTTATTAATGACAATGTTTTCGAACCCCTGTTGGGTTCTCACTAGTAAAATCATAAATTGCAGATCACATAAGTTCTTTGGTTGCAAGATGTATATGACGGAACAGGGGACATAGGTGTTAGATACCACGAATTGAGGACCTAGTGGCCAAATAATTGGCTAAGTATTGGCCAAGAGAAAGTTTTTATATTTATTTCAATAATATTCATACTAATATATATTAATAGATTATTTCAGTTTCAAATGCAAATCATCTCCCAATTTCCAGGATGTTGTTTGGTTTGCAAATTTCGTTGAAACCACAGAAGTTTTGACTGCAAGATGTATATAACACAACAAGAAGAAGCAGAGTTCGAAAGCACCAACCCGACAATCGCGACCATAAAATTGGTTAAGTATGGAGAGGAACAACAGTCGATCAGATTCATCGTGTGAGGATATAGATGGAGATGAAGATATGTCAACCCACCAACCCTGGAACCCACGATCATAGAAAGGTGACTACATATATAACCAGAAAGTGATAATAGTCGGGAAGAAGAAAATGGGAAAAGGGATAAGTTTATCACAGAAGAAAATCTATTGTTCCTTTATTAATGCCAATGTTTTTGAACCCCTGGTGAGTTATCACTAGTTAAAGCATAAATTGCAGATCACAGAAGTTCTTTGGCTACAAGATGTATATGACAGAACATGGGACATAGTTGTTGGATATCGTAAACCCGAGACCTAGTGGCCAGAAGGTGAGTTATCACTAGTTAAAGCATAAATTGCAGATCACAGAAGTTCTTTGGCTGCAAGATGTATATGACGGAACACGGGACATAGTTGTTGAATACCGCAAACCCAGGACCCGATGGAAAAATAATTGACTAAGTTTTGGCTAAGAGGAACTTTTTATATTTATTCCAATAGTAATCATATTATTATATATGCATGGATATTATCAAATAGAAGAAGCTGCAATATATGCAAGATATTGAGCAGGAACATGGCGTCAACACTTGAGTTGCCTTGTTGTAAGTCAGTAATTCATTCTATTTACGGGACCCGAAGAATGAAAGTAGGACGTGTCCTCCAATTTATTTATTTAAGTATAGGGCCGACGCCACATAACTATGGTCTATGAAAAATTATTCTTCCATGTAAAATGTAAGAAATGAACAGAGTATCCTTTATTTAAATTGAAGTACTGGGCAACAAAAAGAAAAGGTTGTTGTCCATGTTTAATGACACATAGGAAAAAAAGGTACAAAATAAAATGAAAAGCAATACCAGAGATTGGAAAACACCATAAAAAAAATGAAACCGCAAAAATTCTATATTCAAATAATATGGGTTACAAAATACAGCTGAGATTATTTGCCACAATGATTGCGATTTGGCTTGCCGCCGACCAATAAAAAATATGTACAATGATGAAGCTTGTTGATAGTCTTCTTGACGATCAAATCCTTTATTCGTAAAAAAACAACGATTTGAATATCAATTTCGGGTCTTGGACTTAATTGGTGCTGCCAACTAGATCTATCACAGTTTTTTGAATAGCTTGTCTCTTCTAGATATGGCCTGCTTGCATTGGCTTGTTATTCAACATTCCATTCTTTGTTAAGTATTAATTTCCCTCTGTCGTCGAAAACTTGGGGTTTAAGGTGCTTTGCTTGTAATGTTCCTGACCATTGACATCCGAGACAACTTAGAAATGCGATTCAGGCCTAATTCAAAGTCAAGGGAGTCATTTTATGTGATGTCATTTATGGGACAAAAAATAAATCAAGTATGTTGTGACTGTTATTCTCCTTGTATTCGATCATCTGTTTGGTTAAAAATCCTACCTGAAGATTTGTATGTTGAAATTATTTGTTTTATTACAGTAAATTGGAAGGAACATCCAAGCCAACTGCAAAATGTTCTTCTGTTGAAGTACATGACTTCTTCCGGCAGCACAAGTCTGGCAAGTGTATCAAATGTTGTAGATCACATCAGAATATATCTTTCGTCATAGGGGTGGTAGACATGGTGGCCCATAGAAAGGTCTGGAATGTTTGGAGGTGACACCAAATATGTGGAGTCTGTAAACTACATTCAGAGGACAACGAACAAACTTTGACAAAGAACATGGCTTTCTATCAATTTTGTTACCACACCCAGAAGTAGCTCAACAAAATTTGAAATAGAAACTTTTTGTAGTTATAATATGTTGTTTTATCCACCTATATAGTTTATGTTACCCGCTTTTGGGTACATTCGCGAATGGAGTAATATTTCGCGTCATTTTCGAACATCACAGACCATTTTGCAAGCCATGGTAAGTGCAACGCCCCTGACGAAGAAACATTCTTGTGTGCTCTGTAGAATTTGATACACTTGCCAAATCTGTGTTGTTGGAAGAAACTATATACTTCAACGAAGAAGTATTTTGCACATGACTTGAAAATCCATTCCAACTCCCAGCAAGAAAACAAAGAAGATCAACAAACAAATCTCCAGGCAGACTTTTCAACCAACCAAAGCATCGAATACAGGGAGAATACCAACCAGAAGATACTTGCTCTTTTTTTCCCCATGTCTGAGTTTTTGTTGGATAACAAAGTTTTTTTTTGGCTCAAAGCTCACATCACATAAGTCCTCAATCGCATCTCTAAGTTGTCTTACATGTCCATGACCAGGAACATTAGAACGAAGACGCCCTAAAGCCCAACTCTTTGATGATAGAGAGAAATGGCAATAAGTATTTAAAAGCAACACTGAAGGATGACAGTATGATCTTCTGTAGATTTTGGATTAATTCGTTTTAATGACAGATGCTCTCGATATTTTCTCTTATTAATGCCAATCTCTTCGAATATGTACGTCGAATAGTGACAAATAACACGTATTAACATTCCCATATCCGAGCAAATTCTCAAATCTGGCATCTAACATATGCATAGTATTAAAGAGGGACATGACGCCAAGGCCTTTGTGGGTGACACATTCGTGGATGGCAGCGAAGTAGTACAATATTGCACTGTTACTATGATGAAGCCTTTAAAAATCTAAAAGAGATAATATTTTTTTTTTTTGCAAATTCAAAATCCAGGGAAAAAAAATTACCAGATCCCATAATATTCACCTGTCTATTCATTTTAATGGGAGATGTCCATGAGCTTTCCTCTTATTAAAGCTAATATTTTCAAACATGTCTGGTTGGTTGTCACTTTTGAAAGCATAATTAATGTCTATTGGGAAGAGCGAAAGGTAGTGGGGATGGAGGGGAGGGACAAATGCTTTTAAACTTTTCTGAACCTGGAAAGGTGTCAACCCGTGAAACTTTGAGAGTGCGAGGTCGAATTGTAGAGCACGAAAGTTCTGGGTGCAAGATGTATACACCGAACACGAGATACCATAGTTCAATATCACCTATCCACGAAGTCGTGTTCATAAAATTGGCTAAGTATGCAACCGAACGACGTTCGGTCGGAATCGTGATGTGAATATATAGATGGAGATAGTGATTTGTTAGTTCGCCACACCAGGAACCCGTGAGCACAAAAACGTGAGAAAGTATAGAACCAAAAACACATAATAGAGCGGAAGAACAAAAGGTGAAAAATGGGAAAGTTTACAAGAGGAAAAAAAAGGGAGAGAACAACTATATCGTTCAGACAACAACACTTACTCTCATAACTATGAAACTATACTAAGACATAAACCATGGAAAAAGTATCACCAGCTATGAAATATAGTTGGAGGCCGACAAACTTTGGTTGAAGCCATAAGAGATGCAATTTACATCGACTGCAAAATTTTGTATGTCATTTTATCTTAATATTATTTTATGGGGAGTCAACTGCAAAACAATGTAACAACAGATTCAACTGCAGATGCAACACCCCAACATTGAAAACCTTAGTCAAACAAGAGCAGGCAGCAAATAACAACCCAGTTAAGAAGCACCAAAAGGCCCAACTACAGCCGTAGGACCCTAATCCTGCAAAGTCGAATCAAACAACAATAAACAACATCCAATGAACAAAGAAGCAAGCACCAACTAGTTGACCAGGAATGATGCAGTTCCAATCATGGTTGCAGAACCCCAAACGTGCAAACTGCAACAAGACAAATAGACAAACAAGAACAACAACAACAAGCAAATAAGAAATCAGTGGAGATTCAAGAAGCAAGCATGAACCAGTGAACCAACAATGCCACTGAAGCACAATATTGCCCAAATTGACTGCATAGAACATTGCATATAAAATAAAAAAACAGAAGAAAATATATTGTAACAAGCCTGCTAAGTAAACATTCAATGATGCGAAGCCTGTTAGGTAAACATTTAAGTCTGTCAGAAATGCTCTGTAAACATTTAAGAAAGAATGCAATATGGCAGGTCTCTGACGTACCAATTTTTTATTATTATAATTTATGTAACAATAGTTCAAATAGTAGAGAATGTATTCGAAGGACAAACTTTGGATATGCTATCATATCAAACATTGGGATAAATTTAGCTAGTAGGACAAACTTTGGATATGCTAGCATATCAAACATTGGGATAAATTTAGCTAGCAGAAAATGCTAAGACAAACATTCGAACTAATGCTAGCATTAATCCACCTTCAAGCAATACATAGGAAAAATATATGATTCAAAAAGACTGTATACTGTAAAAAAGTTTGGATATGTTAACATATAAAACATTGGGAATAGTGAAGCCGGCAATAATACCTCCAATCTATTATCCAATCAGATCACTACATATATGGTACTTTTTAGTATATAAAAATCGATGTTTTTAGTTCCTTAGCTCCAACAATAGAGATTATGCAAATATTTGTGGTCAAAAGACAAACTAATATGAAGTCAACGAATTATCAATATCTATAGTCCCTCTATGCATACAACAAGGGTTAATAAATAGAATAAAAATAAATACCCATATCCTTCACACATAACTATTGACTTAAAATATTTAAAAACTAAAATTATTAACTCCCCAATTTTATCCACTGTTGATTTAATATAAAGCTTACCACAAGTGACAAAACATTTTCATAAAAAAAAAATATTTTAATGTAATAATTATGCATAACCCAAAAACTTTAAAAAATGTGTTAACTCATTACTTGTACATAACTTGAAAGGAAGAAAGAAACCACACAATGACTCGTAGTAAACATTTTTTTTTCACATTTTTACTTGGTAGAAAATGATACATTTAAAAAAGATCTCATCAATAAATATTATTTTCACATTTTTACTTATAGAAAATGGTACATTTAAAATAGATCTCATCAATAAATATGGGTGAGACCTTATTAATAAATATGTAAAATCATGTTTAATTCTCTTAATACGCTAGGAAAATTGAGGACGAGTTATTCCATGTGATGTAGCTGCCATTTGAACAGTTATATTTAATATACCTTTTATTGTAACTTTTTATTCCATCCAACAAAGCCATTAAAACACACAAACGCAAACCAGATCCATTAAAAACTAAAATACACAAATGCAAACAAATGGCCGCTTTAAAAAAAATGTTCGAGACAAAAAGATATATGACTCTCAAGAAAAAAAGTCGACTCCTTTCCATGAAATTAAAAATCCCTTGTTGACCTTTTAAGATTAGTTTTATTTTTAGAAAAAAATGTTTGTTTATAGCTTCACATGCCCTAGGTTCCTTTCTTTGTAGTGTTTGACATTGCAATTCACCCAGCCACTTTTGAAAATTATATTTAATGAGCTCCAACAATATCTATTGTTTCAGTTAAATTGATAAGTGTCAACTCCATATTTTTTCAATTATAGGGATTTTTTTTCTTAAGAAATTGCATTTGTTTTCACAATAAATTATGTATATTTATGTGAATCTCACTAAATGCATTGGTAATTCAATTGTCATAAAACAATGAAACCTATTACATGCATTTGCACTTGTCATATGTCATCAACTAAAGAGATTGACAGATATGTGGCCTTTCATGCTATTGCTTCTCCTAGTGTATTACAATTGTAAATTTGACTTCATGCATGGATCTTAAAAGTTTTTTCCTATCAACTAAGGTATCACCATCAACATTGTTGGCTATAGTGATCACTAGCTAGTTTGCATATTCTTGTATGAAAACTTAGCTAGTTTGCAGATTCATGTATGAAAACTTTAAGGTTCATCTAATTCCAACATTAGGTTTTCATAGAAATCATTACATGCATAGAAATCATTACATGCTAGATGTGTTCTTCAATTTTTTGTTCACCTATCTCCTAAGGAATGAAAAAATAATTCGCCTAGCACTTTTAGAAAGAATAGACCCACCAAGACACTCACATGGGAAAGACCTTATTAATCAAGTGTGTCCACAAACTTGACCCATGACCTTTAGCCTACAAGCATGTGTCAATAAAAGAAATTAAGTAGCATTTCTTATGTATACCTACAACCATGATATGCACAATGTAACACCTTGTTTTCCCCCATAACTGTAATTATGTTTAAGACTTCATATGATGTGATTATGAAGCATGTAATTATGTTTTGATTAATGAAAACACCAGGCAACTGGCAACTGGCTGAGAGGGAAAATCCTTGAAAGTACTAGCCATGATATCACATGTGGAATTGATGAAGCCAACTGATGAGGTGGAGTTGATATGTTTTAGTGACGAAAATAAGAAGCTTGTTTAGTAAGCCAACTTATACTTGTAAACATAAATGCACACCTTCTAGTGTACTCAAAATTGCATGGAGCCACGTGACCAATTATGGAAGAAAAGATTGGTGGTTGAGGCAGTTAATACTGTCGATAGATATGATCTCTTAAAGAGGCAAGGGTCAACTGAAAATATGACAGAAGTGCATCCCTTGATTTCCCCTTCAAAAATTCATATCCCTGACTCGAGGTTGCTTCTAACAGAAGCTACAAGAGTCCCAAGGATTAGCAGATGAAGAGGCCAAAGGTGAAAAACATCACTGGAAGAGTAAGAAGAGAAAGGAAAGGGTGGTATTAGTAAGAGAATAGAGGCGAATAGACGCGCAAGTCACACATAGAAAAAAAGAGGAGAATACTCAGAGGAAGAGTGAGTGAGAGACGAGCTCACAGGCCAAGGGTGTAGTAAACAAAGAAATTCACTGGCAAAAATTGAATAGAAGAAGAAAGTGGAAAGCTTTCCTTGAAGAAAATAAGAAGCTTTTCCAATTTAATGATGATCACCCTGAAACAAAGAAGACCAAGATCCATACTAGAGCAATAAAGGGTTGCAACTTGGTACTTACTAGACAAAAAATGACATTGGTAAGGCGAGGTAGTCAAGGGAATGTATAGTAGAGAAGGGGCTCCCTTGTGCAGAGTAAATCCAATTGATAAATTACCTGATAAACCTGTGGAACCCCTGAGCTCAGTGGGAAGGGGGAAAACATATGTTGTTGTTAGTGGAGGAAGGAGAGTAACCTTCTTGGATCATCTAAACTTGAAGACTAGCTAAACCATTCCCTTGTTATATCTTGACTTGGCATGGGGGTGGCGCACTATAGGAAGGCACTATATAGTATGGCCTAAGGTTGAGAGGAAAGGTGTCCTCTCTCATTCAGTTGGTTGTTGATATTTCCCTTGAACAAATAAGTGTCTAACTTGGCTTGTTTGATGCATGGTAACAACGTAAATGTGTGGTTTTTGGCTTAATGGGAAAATATGAATACACATGAATGATGAATTCAAATTTTGTGTAAAATGGAATGTGTTTGTTTTCCTGCACTATATAAATTTGTTAACCCATGAATTTAAGTCAAGTCGAGATGGTCTGTGTCCTTGGAAATCTTGAGGCTTAGGAGGAAATTTTGCAAGATATGGACAAAATCTTCATTTGGAAGGGGGCATGAGTACCCTAATATTTGGAGAGTCTTGGTAAGGGTTTGAGATCCTTAATCCCTTTGAAGAGTCACCCATCTTAGGTGGAAAGATTTCAGTACATGCAAATCTTCACTCAAGTCCTAGTTGAAATACTTTTGTCAGTTTAAACCTGGATTCCCCAAATCTCTTGAGAGTTGGTAGATCCCTAGAGAGGACTTAGAAGAAACCATGAAAGGTTTAATTATGGATTCATATAGTTACCTTGGAGGAAACCAGTGTTTTCAAGGTGGGTGGGTTCGTAGTCATTGATTTGGCTAAGAGAGAAAATCCAGGTTCGTGATCAGATGATACTACCTTCAGAATGACTAGACTATGGTTGTATTTGAACTCCGATGGGGAGACTCTTGAGTCAATGGGGGTCGTAGATATATAAGAGATTGATTAGGGTGAGTTTTGGACTATTGGATCCATTGGTAAGGTTGTCAAAAGAAGGGTCGTCAGGGGTCTAGAAGGAGAGCTGAAACAAGAGTCGGACGATAGGAACTTCGAGGACCATAGATCCTCCAGGAGGTGTTCTGTGAAATTCTAGCCATTGGATCTAGAAAGAATCACTTTGAGGAGGAGGATTTGAGATCCTTAACAGGTAATCGGTGGTAACCCTGAAGACAAAAATATTCCTTCAGATCAGATCAACTAGGATCGATCGATCTGGCAGAGAAGTGTGTGGTCGGAGTGAGCTACTCAGAGTAGTTTTTGAAGCCATAGCAGAGACACTCCAAAGGTGGAGAGACCCTACAAATGAAGGAGGACCGTTGATCTGTGGGAAAATGGGATTAAATCTCAACCATAGATTTTGTGGATACCATTTGTTAGCATGCGAGATAGACATTCAAGTGGAGAGTAACTTTCAAGTGGATGGAGACTCCAATGTAAATCATAGCCATTGGAATCCCTGGTCCAAGGACTATTATATTTTGGAGGATGATCCATCAGGATGTCACCATCAAAGAGGAGATCGACCTAGAGGGTTGGGCATTCTGATGGGAATGAGTTTGAATAGCCACAAATCATTGAGATGATGCTGAGAAGAAAATATGACCGTCTGATTGAGGGTGTCTAGACACCTGGTTGCCTCAATAACCACTGTGGAGAAACATTTTTGAGAATTAATAAGGGTTAATATTGTTTACATTGTGATAAGAGAAGTCCTCACTTAAACAACTGATGAATCTGATAGCATGCCATGAGAGCATAAAAAGGAAACTTAACATCCCACCAGCCTAAGTGACAATTAGGGGGCCGGGTGTGTTACACACAAACAATTCAAGGTGAAGTCAAAAGGTAAGCATCGACACCATAGGGTATTTTGCAATGGATATGAAGATGAAAAATCATAGGCTATATAGATTAAACAAAGAAAGAAATGAACCTCAAAGTTGCTTTTCATATTTGGAAGCTACTCTCCATACTTGGCTTTCAAATGATAAGTTTGTTTTCCCATCATATCTTTTCGCATTTAAGTGTACAAGATTGGAAGTCTTTCATTTTCCTCATGAATTNTTAGGGTTTTGGTATCTACGGAATACCTAAAAACATTGTATATATTGTATGGCGAATGGTGAAATTCGATATAATGAAAATAAGAAAGGTTTTCCCGGTTGAGGGTTTCCGGTAACAATCTCTGTGTACTCTGTGTATGAGCCATTGATTAATTTATGTATTGCTTAAGAATCTATATGCATTGCTTTACTTCGCAGGTTTAAAACTTACAACATTTCGGCGTTGGAAACCCTGAGGTTCCAAAAGAAGGACTGTGATCACAGAGGACACAGTTAGAAAGACCAGGATTTCGGTATTTCGACATTTCGGGTTTCAGAGGATCGAGGAGCTAGAACTCTCGACATCTGGGTTCGCAAAATTGTGAAACCCGAAAATCCTTTTCGGAAAAGGGTCACAGTCATATCTGGGAGGCCGTGTGGAAGGTCATTGTTGGTGGCCATGTGGAGGTGAAAGCTCATGCCCGATGCATGTTTGTGTAGGTGTGGTTTTCAAGGAAGGACCTATGGATCGAATGTTGAGGTTCTGATAGGGATATGAAAGAGCCACTTCGGCTCAGGGAATATTTGAAACAATTCTGTAGCGGACCTTGGCCCGAGGGTCGGGGGTCTACACCACATAATGCATGTATCCTGTTCTGAATGTTGTCTTGTTGATGTCTTCTTAGTTTATCCTTACTTGATGATAGCCCGATCTGAAGTCAAAATTGGAAAATATTCTTGCACCTTTTAGCTGATCAAACAAATAATCAATTATTGGTAAAAGATACTTATTCTTTATGGTAACCTTATTAAGCTTCCTGAAATCAATACACAACCTTAAGGTTCCATCATTTTTCTTCACAAAAAGAAGCAGGGCTCTCCAAGGTGACACACTTGGGCATATATACCCTTTCTTTAACAACTCTTAAAGTTGCATCTGCAACTCCTTCAATTCCTGTGTACCCATTCTGTATGGTGTCTAGGAAACTGGGGAAGCTCCTAGCACCAAATCAATAGAGAAATCAATGTCTCTCTTTGGTGGAAATCCTGGAATTTCTTTGAAAAAATCTATAAAATCCCTCAAGACTGGATGGTATTTGATGCTTGTCACTTTATCTTTGTTTGCCTATTCCATATGGGCTACAAAAATATGACATCCTTTTCTAAAACTCTTCTTCAACTGCATGGCTGAAATATCTCTAATGGATACAACTCTTGGAATTCCTTGAATCTTGACTTGCTTCCCTTCTTCAACAAGACATGTGATTGTCTTGTTATTAAATTCTAGGACACAATGATGTTTTTCTAACCAATCCATGTAAATTAGACAATGATATGAACCAAATGGTGTGATTTTTACATCCACCTTTGAGTTGAGTCCGTTCACGTCCATTTGACAATCTTTAACCAACTCATTGATATTTCTCTTATCCCCCGTGGCTAGATGAAATAACCAAGATTTCTTATGCTTACTTCTTTGCAAGTGAAATATTCCAACAATGTTAGCATTTATGTAACTATGGATAGCTCTAGAATCAATCAAAATTGCTATGGGTTGGTTATCAACTTTACCTTCCACTTCAATCATGGGGGATTGATATTCAACTTGCTTGTTGTTCAAGGATGCATAAATCCTTGACATGCTTCCTCCCATTTATTCAATTGTTTCAGCCTTATGAATGTTGTGAAAAATATTCATTCTTTCTCCTTTGTGAGGGCAGTCCCTATATAAGCGATTTCCCTTACATCTCCAACATTGCATCGACTGTTGCCTTGGTCTCTTCCCAAATGAGTCTGCATTCTTGTGCTCATTTTGGCCTTATTGACCTTGTTGATTTTCTTGGGATTTATTCTTGAAAAAGGGTGGCCTAAAACCTTTTTGCCTTTGATCCTTTTTCCCTTTCATCTTATCATTCCAAGTCTTTTAGAAGACTGGCCTTCCTCTATTCTTCTTATAAATATGCTTTTCTCTCCTTATGGCTTCCTCCAAGGTCTTCGGGTTATCATATTGAATATTGTCACTATAGAAGAAGGATAACCCACTTAGAAACCTTTGGATTTTGACCTTCTAATCCTTGATGAAGTCAACATACTTTAACAATTCAAAGAACCACTTCTCATATTCCTACATTGTCATGGTTCCCAAATTGAGTTCAAAGAACTCTTTCATATTTCTCTCATAGTAATGCTCAAAAAAATATTTTTCTTGGAAATATCCCTTGAAATACCTCCCTGAGATCCTCTTCTCCTCAAGCTTGTTGGCTTGCTTTAGTTGATCCCAGCACATGGATGTCTTTCCTTGCAAGTGGTAGATGGAAATTCTAGCTTCTACCTGGCATGGGTAATCATGCAGCTGGAAATATTTCTTCATTTCCAACATCTAAGCCTTTGCCTCTTCACCCTTCCCATGATCACCATTGAAAGTTGGTGGCTTAATATTCCTAAGGTCACCTTGAAAGATGTCTGCCTCGTGCCTTCTTCTTTGTCTCTGAACCAGAGACACACTTGGGCTGCTCCCTGGCCCTGAAAGTGCATGAGTTCTTCTAGCAGATTGACTTAGAGAATGATGGCTCCTACTCTTACTTTTCAACTCCTATCATTTCCATGATAATCCCTCTTGCTATGAGGTATAGATGATGCAAATTTTCTAGCACTAGCTTCTTGTTTGGTGCCATAATCGTTGTTGACTTTCTTATGCAACATGTTCAAACTTTGAAGTATCTCTTCCTGAGCCTTCATGATTCTTTCATTATCATCCCTATAGCTCTGCACTTCCCTATGCAGGGTTCTCATAATGACGGGCTCTTTCCTATGTCTTCTTCCATTTGACTCAGTCTCAACATTTCCCATGCTGAAATGCATACCTATGATCTATTCCTCATGGATATAAGATCCCTGAGCATATTCCATAACTCCAGTCCTCATATAGTAACCAATTATTTTTTATTTTTATTTTTATATTTTTTATTTATTTTATGTACCTGTAATTCTGTAAGAAATGTGCATATAATAATTATTGTTAGGAATATGCATAGCATAAAGCATTTCATCGTACAAAATACAAGTTATTTCTTCATTAATTTATGAAGAACACATTTCACCAATTAAAATTTTGATCTTATTGATGCATTTTTCCCCGAAACATCTTCCAACAACTGTACTCATGCCACAATATGATTTCTGAGTGAAACATTACAACAATTACATGTTGCAATTCCACTCTTTTTACTTCTACAAAAATAAATTTATTAATTTTTGAGAAATTTTGTTGACCNAGAATCAATCAAAATTGCTATGGGTTGGTTATCAACTTTACCTTCCACTTCAATCATGGGGGATTGATATTCAACTTGCTTGTTGTTCAAGGATGCATAAATCCTTGACATGCTTCCTCCCATTTATTCAATTGTTTCAGCCTTATGAATGTTGTGAAAAATATTCATTCTTTCTCCTTTGTGAGGGCAGTCCCTATATAAGCGATTTCCCTTACATCTCCAACATTGCATCGACTGTTGCCTTGGTCTCTTCCCAAATGAGTCTGCATTCTTGTGCTCATTTTGGCCTTATTGACCTTGTTGATTTTCTTGGGATTTATTCTTGAAAAAGGGTGGCCTAAAACCTTTTTGCCTTTGATCCTTTTTCCCTTTCATCTTATCATTCCAAGTCTTTTAGAAGACTGGCCTTCCTCTATTCTTCTTATAAATATGCTTTTCTCTCCTTATGGCTTCCTCCAAGGTCTTCGGGTTATCATATTGAATATTGTCACTATAGAAGAAGGATAACCCACTTAGAAACCTTTGGATTTTGACCTTCTAATCCTTGATGAAGTCAACATACTTTAACAATTCAAAGAACCACTTCTCATATTCCTACATTGTCATGGTTCCCAAATTGAGTTCAAAGAACTCTTTCATATTTCTCTCATAGTAATGCTCAAAAAAATATTTTTCTTGGAAATATCCCTTGAAATACCTCCCTGAGATCCTCTTCTCCTCAAGCTTGTTGGCTTGCTTTAGTTGATCCCAGCACATGGATGTCTTTCCTTGCAAGTGGTAGATGGAAATTCTAGCTTCTACCTGGCATGGGTAATCATGCAGCTGGAAATATTTCTTCATTTCCAACATCTAAGCCTTTGCCTCTTCACCCTTCCCATGATCACCATTGAAAGTTGGTGGCTTAATATTCCTAAGGTCACCTTGAAAGATGTCTGCCTCGTGCCTTCTTCTTTGTCTCTGAACCAGAGACACACTTGGGCTGCTCCCTGGCCCTGAAAGTGCATGAGTTCTTCTAGCAGATTGACTTAGAGAATGATGGCTCCTACTCTTACTTTTCAACTCCTATCATTTCCATGATAATCCCTCTTGCTATGAGGTATAGATGATGCAAATTTTCTAGCACTAGCTTCTTGTTTGGTGCCATAATCGTTGTTGACTTTCTTATGCAACATGTTCAAACTTTGAAGTATCTCTTCCTGAGCCTTCATGATTCTTTCATTATCATCCCTATAGCTCTGCACTTCCCTATGCAGGGTTCTCATAATGACGGGCTCTTTCCTATGTCTTCTTCCATTTGACTCAGTTTCAACATTTCCCATGTTGAAATGCATACATATGATCTATTCCTCATGGATGTAAGATCCCTGAGCATATTCCATAACTCCAGTCCTCATATAGTAACCAATTATAATTTATTTTTATTTTTATATTTTTTTATTTATTTTATGTACCTGTAATTCTGCAAGAAATGTGCATATAATAATTATTGTTAGGAATATGCATAGCATAAAGCATTTCATCGTACAAAATACAGGTTATTTCTTCATTAATTTATGAAGAACACATTTCACCAATTAAAATTTTGATCTTATTGATGCATTTTCCCCCGAAACATCTTCCAACGACTGTACTCATGCCACAATATGATTTCTGAGTGAAACATTACAACAATTACATGTTGCAATTCCACTCCTTTTACTTCTACAAAAATAAATTTATTAATTTTTGAGAAATTTTGTTGACCAATTCAAAATTATGGGTTGACAGATGTATTCTAATCCTAAATACCTTTCCACCGACTATTTATTATCTAAAATCCGAGCTAGGAGCTGAGAGTTATGGTCTGGATAAATTTAGGTTGTTTTACTCAATTTACTCTAGTATGCTACATGTGTCTTATTTCTCTTCCTACACATTTTCAGATAACCATAACCAAAATATGACTCCATTGTTATCTTCTATGGTTCATAATATTTCCATCGACTACTTGTGTTCCCAAAACAAACTTCTGATCATAGAGTTATGCCCTCTGGAAGTAACATTGGTGCCAAAATTTTACCCTCATTGTTTTGGATGTAACTTCCTCATACGGGATCCTTTTTGCGAACCAGTTAGCTCATTGGATAGATCTCTTCGGGTTATTTTATTTGAGTTGACAATACACGTGTACCTTGATAAACTTTGTTCTGATTGGTTTTGACTTGCTAAAAATGTTGTTTAGGGCCTCAAAAATGCCTCACAAGTTAATGACCTTTAAAAACCACAAAATTTTGTATAAATTTAACTCTTTTACTGTGTTAACAACCCTTTAAATATTATCCATTGATATCAAATCATGATGCACAACAAACATTTATTTTAACTTCTCGACCATCAATGATTGAAATCATCCTTTGGGCGCACACTTCCTTTTTCCTCAACTGCTGATGCGACTGTCGGCCATTGGTGCAACTCCTCGACGACCAACTTGCACACAAATCCAAACCAACCGACCTAGTCGCCGACCTTTAGTTGTTGACGATCTTTGTTGGAAAATGAAACTCTCAACAACTTTGGTCGACGCTCGACCATCGACCCATCGACGGTCGATGATCCTCGATGGTTTTTGAATATGCTTTCCCAAATCATTGGACCTAACCATCGGTCATTGACCACTTCTGTTGGATGACGTGGAAAATGATGACATGGAATGACATGTGGATGTTGATGTGGAATGACATATCATGTTGAGGTGTCAATTTGGGTGAGGTGGCATGACATGTGGATGATGACATCATCATACTCATTTCCCCATCGACCACCGACCAATTCTCTTAGAAAACTCAGACACCTCACCGAATTTGGTCGACATCGAACCATAGACGCATCGACCATCGACAACTTCTCTTGATCAATTCAAAATAATTCGATGAATCATCTAATGCCCAACCATTCGCCCATTCTCCATCAACAAATTTTGTGGGTGATTGAAAATACTTCATAGGATTTGGTCGATGCCTAACCATCGACCATCAACGATTAGAGATGTTTCTTGGTCGAACCAACTCTTCGCTCAACTCTTTTGATGCCCATACATTGGTTTTCAGCCATCAATGTTCTCTCTTGGTGGTTTTTCCAACACTCCCCAAAACTCGTCGATTTAACCATCGACTATCGACGGATTCTATTGTCGAACCTCACACTTCGAAAATTTTCAACCAAAACTCCGATGAATATAAATCGTCGATCCGACCCATTTCACAACCCTCGATTTAATCTTGACCATTGATATCATCAACGTTTCAAATGGCCGAATCCTTATGAATTTCAAAATTTATAATGGTGAATCTCGTTCGTCAATCACGAGATCAAACACGATCTCAGTCGTCGTTTCTCCAAAATGCTTGTAACTCTGTTGGCAACCATTAAAACTCAAATTTAGACCATTANAAATAAATTTATTAATTTTTGAGAAATTTTGTTGACCAATTCAAAATTATGGGTTGACAGATGTATTCTAATCCTAAATACCTTTCCACCGACTATTTATTATCTAAAATCCGAGTTGCGAGCTGAGAGTTATGGTCTGGATAAGTTTAGGTTGTTTTACTCAATTTACTCTGGTATGCTACATGTGTCTTATTTCTCTTCCTGCACATTTTCAGATACCCATAACCAAAATATGACTCCACTGTTATCTTCTATGGTTCATAATATTTCCATCGACTACTTGTGTTCCCAAAACAAACTTCTGATCATAGAGTTACGCCCTCTGGAAGTAACATTGGTGCCAAAATTTTACCCTCATTGTTTTGGATGTAACTTCCTCATACGGGATCCTTTTTGCGAACCAGTTAGCTCATTAGATAGATCTCTTCGAGTTATTTTATTTGAGTTGACAATACAAGTGTACCTTGATAAACTTTGTTCTGATTGGTTTTGACTTGCTAAAAGTATTGTTTAGGGCCTCAAAAATGCCCCGCAAGTTAATGACCTTTAAAAACCACAAAATTTTGTATAAATTTAACTCTTTTACTATGTTAACAACCCTTTAAATATTATCCATTGATATCAAATCATGATGCACAACAAACATTTATTTTAACTTCTCGACCATCGATGATTGAAATCATCCTTTGGGCACACACATCCTTTTTCCTCAACTGCTGATGCGACTGTTGGCCATTGGCGCAACTCCCCGACGACCAACTTGCACACAACTCCAAACCAATCGACCTAGCCATCAACCTTCAGGTTTTGATGATCTTTGTTGGAAAATGAAACTCTCAACAACTTTGGTCGACGCTCGACCATCGACCCATCGACGGTCGATGATCCTCGATGGTTTTCGAATATGCTTTCCCAAATCACTGGACCTGACCATCGGTCATCGACCACTTCTGTTGGATGACGTGGAAAATGATGACATGGAATGACATGTGGATGTTGATGTGGCATGACATATCATGTTGAGGTGTCAATTTGAGTGAGGTGGTTTGACATGTGGATGATGACATCATCATACTCATTTCCCCATCGACCACTGACCAATTCTCTTAGAAAACTCAGACACCTCACCGAATTTGGTCGACATCGAACCATAGACGCATTGACCATCAATGACTTCTCTTGATCAATTCAAAATAATTCACTGAATCATCTAATGCCCAACCATTGGCCCATTCTCCATCAACGAATTTTGTGGGTGATTGAAAATACTTCATAGGATTTGGTCGATGCCTGACCATCGACCATCGACGATTAGAGATGTTTCCTGGTCGAACCAACTCTTCGCTCAACTCTTTTGATGCCCATACATTGGTTTTCGGCCATCAATGTTCTCTCTTGGTGATTTTTCCAACACTCCCCCAAACTCGTCGATTTAAGCATCGACTATTGACGAATTCTATTGTCGAACCTCACACTTCGAAAATTTTCAACCATAACTCCGATGAATATAAATCGTCGATCCAACCCATTTCACAACCCTCGATTTAATCCCAACCATTGATCTCATCAATGTTTCAAATGGCTGAATCCTTATGAATTTCAAAAATTATAATGGTGAATCTCGTTCGTCAATCACGAGATCAAACACGATCTCAGTCGTCGTTTCTCCAAAATGCTTGTAACTCTGTTGGCAACCATTAAAACTCAAATTTAGACCATTAATGGTTGAATTTCAACCTAAAACTTCACCACTCTACTCCATTAACCTTGTCAAATTGTCCAAATTTATTAAAACTTGGATTTCACTCATGGAAATGGGGATTTCTCTCTAAAATCTTTGTTTTTTTTTCTGAACCCATCATAGAAAAAATATGCAATGATGAATTTCACGAATTCACAACCATCTTGGCCCATACAAGCCCAATGTTTGAACCAAAATATTTGATACCATAATGTAACGTCCCCCAACCCAACCAAGGGACATTACAGTGTGGAATCCACATAAAAATGAAATTTTTGCTAATTAAATTAATTCTTTTACTATTAGACTATTTCCTATAGCTTACAACTACAAATTTAAAATAGATTTAGCTATTGTCTATAAAAATAAAATATATGCATCTACAACATGATAATAATCAACATGAAATGCAGCCAAACAAATCATTACAACAACATATAAATCATTCTAATTTACACAAAGTTCGTGCATTGCAAAACACATATATTTACACAACAACAAGACAAAACACTTATCTTATAAGAATGTTTGTGCAACCATATTCTTGGGATGAACGTTCCACCCAAAAATAGACTAAATATTCCAAATCTCAACAACCATTCACCCCCAAGCTGAGGCTAGCAATCCACAAAAGAGGGTGGTATCTCACAATCCACTCACAACTCATAAAACTCACAACCCAATTGATCTTCTCCTACAACTATCCCAATTTTTTACCTGCTCTCTTCTTCTTGATCTTTCCAACCCAAGGAATGTATCCCTTCACTGATATCATTCCCTTAGGCATCCCATTTTTTTATCAGGATCTCTCTGGAACATGTAGCCAAGAATCTTTCAGCTGGGAACTCAAGGGAACTTGCTGCTAGGAAAACTATCAGCAAACCAATAATAAACAAT
>JZKD02S1622597.1:62338-76622 GCA_000966675.3 Picea glauca | reverse complement strand
GGTGTAGAAACTTGGCTGCTACTAGTTGAAATACTTCCATTTGAATTAGACCCTCTTCCAAGAATTCTTCTACCACTAATCACTTGTCGATTAACTGGTTTTTCTTCTTCATATGTCTTAGTCGCACATGGGTTGTGGGTTCCACACTAATTCATATCTGGAATGGGTAGACTTATCCTACGCCAGACCCTTGACCTCTAGTTTTCCTTGCATATGTGGTGCGCATGATTTCCTCAATATTCCCCATTGCACAGAGATCCTCTACCTCTTCATCATCAATGTCCAATCCCTCTCACTCGATTACATCCCTCTCCTTACTATTGATCTTATATTGGTAGGGTTGTCCGCTGTGCATCACTCTTGTTTTGCTCAATATCTCCATGGTTTGTTCCTCATCCATCATGATGAGGTCCATTGCTTCCTTCTTCTAGCCACTCTCCAGAGCCTTCTCCATATCTCATATCTTACTTAGTGCTTCCCCCAGTTCCCCCATGCGCGCAGAGTGAAATAGTTGTCTGATTCCATGGTCATCACACCTTTATCATTCAATAAGATCTTAATCGATGTGTAAAGTGACCTGATATACCTCCCTCTTGGTCCCTTCAATAAATCTTGCTCTGCAGTAGTATATAGCTTCGTTGTATCTACTGCAAACTTAGTAATAAACCCTACAATAATACTATCTAACCGTAAATCTACTGCACGCGCGAATTTATTATTAACCCTTTCCAATCACACAATATTCCTATTAGTCCACTCTATAGGTCTAAACCAATTCATGGGATGAGTATCCTTCAACATCAATATCCACTCTTGCAATAATTCTGGCAAATAGCAAAAAAATGCCTCATGCAAATTAGTAAACACATACCTCTGTAAATATTGTCGCTATGTATACCTGGAACTTTTGTTATCTTTCTGCGCAAACTCTAGCTACTTTATCTCCAACCATATTTCAATATCTTGCTTCGTATGATTCCATGATCTAAACATCCTCTTTTACCACTACATTCTCTTCATCAAACCCCTTCCAAGTTGTTCTTCTAAGTTCCAGCTAGCAACGAAACCATTTGTTGGATGTATGGGTTGACCCAGGTTCTACCTTAGTTTATCCAACAAAACCCTAGAAACCATCGCCCCCTCTAGTAAACTAGAAGGAAACATTGTGCACATAGTGCACAATTTAGTCTCACCCGATATGGCTTATCGGTGATTGCATGACCCAAGTGTTTGCAATCATGGAAGGGATTGGGGATGTTCTACTTCTTCTACTTTTACTTTAACATACATCATAGTATATCATTCATATAGATCTAACAATTATTTCATTCTTCATTATCAGCACTTCATGCTACAAGATTTTATTCTATCCATTCATCATTCATTCATAATTGGAGAAACAAAAAAAAAACATCATTCAACCATTTCACACACATGTTTTTACTCTGGTTCACCTCCCTGGGCTATGTCCCTCAAATATCTTCTACTTATTTTTTATTCTTCATCAAAAAGTCAGTGTTGCATGTGTTGCATCAAAAGGTGCATTTAGAATGCACGTAAGTGTAATGGTGTGTGGCGGGCCAGTGTCGCACCAAGCTCAACAACTTGCTATCTGACCCTTAGTTATACTTCATGGTTCTCCACAATTGACATCATCCGAGCTCTACAGCTCCAACAAAACTAGTACTATGACTCAAAACTCAAAAGGTATTGCTCGACATACATAAGTTCAAATCCCCCCCTTAGCTACCTCATACGTCCTCTACTTATACTACAAGTGGGATAATAAGCCATTACAATGAGATCAAAAACCCCAATTCTAAGTGGACTCAACTTGTCCACATTCTAACTCCTTGTGCGTGGTTCTTCAATCCAACTGTTCTTTGCTTTGACTCTATGCTGATCTTCCTTAATTCATGGTGCGATGTTTCCTTTTCCTTCTGTCATGCTGCTTTTCCTTCTTTCCCTAGCACACACTGCTTCCTTGGTCCATTATGCCTTGTTTAGTGCGATGAACCCCAAAATTTCCTACTCCAATATGTGATTGGCCATTTCTCTTGGACAAATTGAACACCTCGCTAAATTTTTCGACCCCTGATCATCAACGATCGAAAATTGGATATTTCCATTTGACGCATGAAATATTTCACCAATTTCTATCGATCCCCAACCATCGGCCATCGATGATTGGATATTTTGTTTTGGCTTAACCAAACTCTTTGCCAAACTCATCGATCTGATCATCAACCATCGGTGATTTATGTTGGAAAACTAAAACTTCTTCACAATCTCGTCGATCCGACCATTGGCCATCGACGAATTATTTTGGAGAATTCCAACACTTAGAAAGCGAACTCATTGCAGGAAAAATACAAGCAACAACAACAAATGCTTGTTGTCACAGTGAAACTCCCTTAGGATTTCAATCCTCATGCTTGAAAACCTGGCTCTTCTATCTTCTACTCCAAATATGCTTCAAAAATGCTCCATAATCCCCCCTCCATGGTTGCTCTAGCTCCCAAGATCTTCTTTCATGTTCTATGCTTGTTGTTCATGCAAAATATTGACTGTCTAAAATTGTTGTAATTGCATATACAAATTTTCTCTCTTTGTTAGATTTCTTGACTTACACACTTCCCCAAGCTAATTATACTCATCCCTCATGCTCCCAATAACTATGGGATGTGACTTTTCACACCCACCCTCTTACATGAATTCAATGATTGGGTTTGGGGACACTCAATCATAAATTAGAAGGTTCATATACTAATAGTAATTTTAGGAAGTGGGTTGAATTAATAGACATGGATGATTCCCCCTTGGACCACTCTATTAGACATTCTATGACCCTCCCCTCTCTTGTGGATTAATTCAACCCCAATCTTTGTCCATATCCCCCAACAAATGGTATCACATTTTATTTATTAAAAATTTAGCAATAGAATTCACATATACATCGTTGGGTCGTGGCCACATTTCATATCTACATTAAGCATTAATTAAAATGGGGATTACAGTGGGGACATTACATGGCACCTACACTTCTATATTTACTGAATTGGTACCAAGATAATGCTCATTCAATGAAGTTTGTGTTGTAAATTGCATGTATTATTATGCTTTTTTTAATAAAGAAAAGAGTGGCATACATATAAATGTAATTTTCCACGTTGTCTTGCACATCTAAGTTCTATTTGTTGTGAGTACAGATAGAAGAAACTATTTGGTCTTTTTAATTATTATTTATAATGATTAAGAATTGAAATTTCCCCATTTTAAGTTGTCATCATTATAACTTGCGATAATTGATGTTGATATTGTCTAACTTGAATAATCTTATTTATTTTTAATTTTATTTTCCACGAAAATACAAATGATATTACATGAAATAACACAAAGCCCATCATTTTAGCTTTTACATTGAATCTTGACCTCACCTCTCCATCATTTTGCATCACCTTAAAACAACAATGACACCCAATAGCAAATTGTTTGTCTTTCATTTCCATTACCAATTTGGGGTTTGTCGCAAGTTTCCAACACCTAGTCTGACCCTTTAAATTCCATGCTTTAATCAAGCCTAGTGTCCAACCAAGGTTAAACATAAACATTTTAACTCAAATGGTGATTAAGCATAGAAATAAAAAATAATTTAATTTGGTATGGGTTGCACTAGGATATATGTTAATTCATATATTGTTGCAAATGCATGTGTGATATATATCCAATTGTATGTATATTAATCTACACCACCACTATGTGAAGGGTTGTTAGTATATAGTACTTTAAAAGTCACTTGTTGTCCAAATGATTTTAAAAAAATTACAATCTCGTTTTGGAGATTTAAGTCTTTGTAAGAGTATTTATAATTTGACATTTAATGTTGGATTATAGGTCACTATCGTTTGTTTTGTAATTCATTTATTTGAGGATGGTTTATTATATTTTTGTATTTGTATTGAGATATACTTTAACCCCATGCATATCCCAACACCTTTACTATACCCAACTGACATTGTGGTATCCCTTTGGGGAAGCCTCTAGGACAATAGGTTGTAGCTTAAGTGCTAATTAGTCGCATTACATTAAAATTGTACATAGGTGGCTAGCTAAAAGCAGGGGCATGTCACGAGCCTAAATGATTTCATTGTCTATTTTTTTCTAATTAGAACCGTGACCAAGTGAAAAGACTAATGTAAGTAAAGATAACAGATAAATAATGAAGTAAAGGTGTGTAAGGTAAAGAGTAATCCAAGGAATACATGAATATCTATATCATGGCTTGAAATGGTTTCAAGACCTATTCTTGGGATTTATGCAGCTACTATATTGGGTGGAGGAGAATACCTCTATGGGTGGAAATGCTTTATAAAAACAAAATTACTATTAAGGGAGTGAATACTGTGAATGGGTTTCATATAGCTAGTGAAGCGGGCTAGGAGAAGTTGTACTGACTATAGAGATAAAGTAGCACGTTAGGAGTGTTACTATGAGAGGTTAGGCCTACCACAAAGAATCAAGTGTGTATTCCTATAAATGGGAAGGGGTTGTAGCCAGAGTCTCATAAGCACGTCTTTACTAATTAAATATATCTTTCACTCCATCTGCAACAATGTCATCTCTTCTTCAACCAAATTCAATGTTAGAAAGATATCGAAAAAAGTTGAATGTGTATATTCTAATTTTGTCTTCTCTTGCTAGTTAGCTTAAGCTTGGTTATTTTCCTCATTTCTAACATATTTGTATTTAGGTCATTAAATATATCTTTCACTCCATCTGCAACAATGTCATCTCTTCTTCAACCAAATTCAATGTTAGAAAGATATCGAAAAAAGTTGAATGTGTATATTCTAATTTTGTCTTCTCCTGCTAGTTAGCTTAAGCTTGGTTATTTTCCTCATTTCTAACATATTTGTATTTGGATGGACCTAAGAAGATTCACTTCACAAGTTCGTTAAATACTCTCATCTGCTAAGCCCTTTTTCTGACATTTTCAAATTCCGTTAAGAAACCATATTCTATACGTACTTTTATCACAACCCCAAGGAGTATATGCACTCCTTAAAATGCAATTGAAATGGAACCATAAAATGAAAAGGAAAAAAATTAGAATTTAATTAGATATAGTTTTATTCAATCTGCAAGAATTTCATCTTTAGCGGATTTGATGCGAGAAACATCCCAGGAAAACTTTATTATGCACATTTTAATCTATCCACTTCCTTGTGTCTAGAATATCTATATTTCGATAGGGATAAATGTGTCTTTAGTGATTCAAGAAAATCAATTTTATGGTTTGAATTTCTTTAAGTTGCATTGATTTTTTGAATTCGGAGCTTAGAAAAAATTCATTTCACAAGTTCACTAAATACTTTGGTTTTCTAAGCTAGATATTTTACAATCACATCTGGTAGGTACAATGAGTATACCACATATTAAAGGGGAAATTTAAATGGAAACTATAATGAAGATGTAAGAATAAAAGTAAAATCAAAATATTTAAAAATTGAAGATAAAAATTAGTGAAGAGAACACAAACGTAGAGATGGAAATAAAACAAAGCATGGATTAGTGTTTAGAAATTGAAAGTGAAATGCAATGAGGAGAACATAAATGTACAAATAGAAATGAAACAAAGCATGGATTAGTCGCATTACTCTATGATTAGTAGATTTGTGATTAATGTACTATAATTGAAGATTTATTTAGGCACTCTAGCCAAAGCATCATAATATCTGCATTGTTCCTCAATTTTGCTAAACCTTTATGTTTCACCTTTAACTATGTCTTTAATGACTCTAATTTTTTGGTTCCACCTTCTATAGATTTATAATTCATGAGGAAAATGAAAGACTTCCAATCTTGTACACTTAAATGCGAAAAGATATGATGGGAAAACAAACTTATCATTTGAAAGCCAAGTATGGAGAGTAGCTTCCAAATATGAAAAGCAACTTTGAGGTTCATTTCTTTCTTTGTTTAATCTATATAGCCTATGATTTTTCATCTTCATATCCATTGCAAAATACCCTATGGTGTCGATGCTTACCTTTTGACTTCACCTTGAATTGTTTGTGTGTAACACACCCGGCCCCCTAATTGTCACTTAGGCTGGTGGGATGTTAAGTTTCCTTTTTATGCTCTCATGGCATGCTATCAGATTCATCAGTTGTTTAAGTGAGGACTTCTCTTATCACAATGTAAACAATATTAACCCTTATTAATTCTCAAAAATGTTTCTCCACAGTGGTTATTGAGGCAACCAGGTGTCTAGACACCCTCAATCAGACGGTCATATTTTCTTCTCAGCATCATCTCAATGATTTGTGGCTATTCAAACTCATTCCCATCAGAATGCCCAACCCTCTAGGTCGATCTCCTCTTTGATGGTGACATCCTGATGGATCATCCTCCAAAATATAATAGTCCTTGGACCAGGGATTCCAATGGCTATGATTTACATTGGAGTCTCCATCCACTTGAAAGTTACTCTCCACTTGAACGTCTATCTCGCATGCTAACAAATGGAATCCACAAAATCTATGGTTGAGATTTAATCCCATTTGCACACAGATCAATGGTCCTCCTTCATTCGTAGGGTCTCTCCACCTTCGGAGTGTCTCTGCTATGGCTTCAAAAACTACTCTGAGTAGCTCACTCCGACCACACACTTCTCTGCCAGATCGATTGATCCTATTTGATCTGATCTGAAGGAATATTTTATCTTCAGGGTTACCACCAATTACCTATTAAGGATCTCAAATCCTCCTCCTCAAAGTGATTCTTTCTAGATCCAATGGCTATAATTTCATAGAACACCTCCTGGAGGATCTATGGTCCTCGAAGTTCCTATCGTTCGACTCTTGTTTCAGCTCTCCTTCTAGACCCCTGATGAACCTTATTTTGACAACCTTACCAATGGATCCAATAGTCAAAAACTCACCCTAATCATTCTCTTATAGATCTACGACCCCCGTCGAATCAAGAGTCTCCCCATCGAAGTTCAAATACAACCATAGTCTAGTCATTCTGAAGGTAGTATCATCTGATCACAGACCTAGATTTTCTCTCTTAGCCAAATCAATGACTACGAACCCACCCACCTTGAAAACATTGGTTTCCTCCAAGGTAACTATATGAATCCATAATTAAACCTTTCAGGGTTTCTTCTAAGTCCTCTCTAGGGATCTACCAATTCTCAAGAGATTTGGGGAATCCAGGTTTAAACTGACTAAAGTATTTCAACTAGGACTTGAGTGAAGATTTGCATGTACTAAAATATTTCCACCTAAGACGGGTGACTCTTCAAAGGGATTAAGGATCTCAAACCCTTACCAAGACTCTCCAAATACCAGGGTACTCATGCCCCCTTCCAAATGAAGATTTTGTCCATATCTTGCAAAATTTCTTCCTAAGCCTCAAGATTTTCAAGGACACAGACCATATTGACTTGACTTAAATTCATGGGTTAACAAATTTATATAGTGCAGGAAAACAAACACATTCCATTTTACAGAAGATTTCAATTCATCATTCATGTGTATTCATATTTTCCCATTAAACCAAAAACCACACATTTACATTGTTACCATGCATAAAACAAGCCAAGTTAGAGAGACTGAATGAGAGAGGACACCTTTCCTCCCAACCTTAGGCCATACTATATAGTGCCTTCCTATAGTGCACCACCCCCATGCCAAGTCAAGATATAACAAGGGAATGGTTCAGCTAGTCTTCAAGTTTAGATGATCCAAGAAGGTTACTCTCCTTCCTCCACTAACAACAACATATGTTTTCCCCCTTCCCACTGAGATCAGGGGTTCCATAGGTTTATCACGTAATTTATCAATTGGATTTACTCTGCACATGGGAGCCCCTTCTCTACTATACATTCCCTTGACTACCTCCCCTTACCAATGTCATTTTTTGTCTAGTAAGTACCAAGTTGCAACCCTTTATCGCTCTAGTCTGGATCTTGGTCTTCTTTGTTTCAGGGTGATCATCATTAAATTGGAAAATCTTCTTATTTTCTTCAAGGAAAGCTTTCCACTTTCTTCTTCTATTCAATTTTTTCCAGTGAATGTCTTTGTTTACTACACCCTTGGCCCGTGAGCTCGTCTCTCACTCACTCTTCCTCTGAGTATTCTCCTCTTTTTTTCTATGTGTGACTTGTGTGTCTATTCGCCTCTATTCTCTTACTAATACCACCCTTTTCTTTCTCTTCTTACTCTTCCAGTGATGTTTTTCACCTTTGGTCTCTTCATCTGCTAATCCTTGGGTCTCCTGTAGCTTCTGTTAGAAGCGACCTTGAGTCAAGGATATGAATTTTTGAAGGGGAAATCAAGGGATGCACTTCTTTCATATTTTCAGTTGACCCTTGCCTCTTTAAGAGATCATATCTATCGACAATATTAACTGCCTCAACCACCAATCTTTTCTTCCGTAATTGGTCACGTGGCTCCATGCAATTTTGAGTACACTAGAAGGTGTACTTTTATGTTTACAAGTATAAGTTGGCTTACTAAACAAGCTTCTTATTTTCGTCACTAAAACATCTCAACTCCACCTCATCAATTGGCTTCATCAATTCCACATGTGATATCATGGCTAGTACTTTCAAGGATTTTCCCTCTCAACCAGTTGCCAGTTGCCTGGTGTGTTTGTTAGTCTCCAGTTTTTACTACATTTTTGCTTACATCATCTCAAAAAGACCTCCACTTTCATACCCAGTATCACTCCCTTCTGCCCTTGTTATGACACATTTGACATCCTTTTACAACTAAATGGGGCTACTCAAGGTACTCTTACGATTCAAGTTATTTTTATGTATTTTGATACTTTAAATTAATATTGATACTAATGTGGCATGAGTTAGGTACTATTTCTTTGAAACAAAACTTACCAGTACCAGGTACCAGCTCGCACCCAGTGGAGATACCAAAGAAGCTGCTAAAGATCCGCACAACATGGCCAGAGTGGTTGACAGTGCGATTTACATGATAGATTGAGTCATAACTCAATATGTTGATTCAAGGCGAAATTATAGAACTGAGTTGTTAATGCTTTATGATCCACACTTCTTGACACTACGTGTCATGAAGATGTGAAGTCCGTTTTAACTGATTTTGAGTTATTTTCGGATCTGAGATCCGTTTAGATTAATGCATTTTTGTTTTAAACTATTTTTAGGGAGGATCTATAAAAACAGAAGGTCACTCTCAAGAAACGTTGGTTATGTTATGCTATGAGATATACATTTATGCTAATACAATCTGCCTATGCGTTATATTACTTCGTTGTTATATGATTTGAGTTATTTTTCTGAGTAAATGAAGCGTGAAGAATGAACAGTGTTTGCATGGAATGATCTTAGTAGCTTTGGTTTTCTTTTCGGCGATTGTACCTCTTGGTTGGGCTCGCCAACAGGTTCAAGTTGTTGCCTCCTTCTGTATTAGAGTTAGTTTATTTTAGTATCTTAGGATTTGCATGCATGTTAGCTTATTTGAGTTTGGGAATTACCTTGTTCAGACTTTTTGCTTAACCATTCTTCAAACTGTGTTGTTCCAGCGTATTAATATATTCTACGTTGATGAATGTTCCAAGTGTTATTGATTCCTGTAGAATTTAAAGCATGAACTAGATTTGCTCTGCTTCCAGTTTTCAATCAGAACGTGAATTAAAGAGAATGCGAGTTTGAATTTACTCTGCTTTGATTAGGATAGTTAGTTTACTATGTTCTGTTAGGATAGTTAGGTTGCAATTGAATTAAAGGAAGCTTCCAATACCAGTAGGGAAAATAGGACATTTCTTCATTTTATCTGTAGATAGATCTAGAACTATTTTGTGATGTTTAGATTAAAAGGTTTTCGAAAATGATCTTTCTTTTTATGGCTTAGGTAGGAATAACGATGACTAGATGTTTAAAGCTAATGGTAGATGATCTTGTGAAATCACAATAGACCAGAAGTAGAAGTACTTGTACTTAGGCATAGAACTATTTTCCTTTGATGAATTAAACAGGAGATGATAAGTTTCAAAATAATCATTAAGGTTCAGTTTCTAAGAGTGAGTTTGTGTTTTCTTCTAATAATAACCTTTAGATAATAATTAGAATCTTACCGGAACATACAGTGTAGCAGCTCTAAGTTCACTTACCCTGGTTTGACAATTCAGTGTTTTCAGGTCATTAAAATCTTTAATATAGCAACCTGACATTTTTGGCGTCGTTGTCGGGGAGTTGTTTAAAAGGTAAGTTAGATAATTGTCTTGATTATTTTTAGAATGCACTTAGTTTGGTGTGGTATGTTAGCAGGTTGATGATAAGAGGAGTTGTGGAAACAAAGGGTGAGAACTGACATATCAGTTATCACAGGTACTCTGAAACTCAATCTTAGTTTCTTTTTCTTTCATTTAGTATGACTTCATGAGAAATAGAGATCATAGAGGTAGATTTAGGGGAAATACAAAACAAAAAAAAGAAGAAATATCCACCCAAAAGGCGATAGAAACTGAGACTGGAATTTTGGTTGAGGAAACCATAGAACAAAACCTAGAACCAGGAAACACTATATATCAACAAATTCAAAATCCTGGTGATCTAGCCCTGGATGACACAGTTGATCCAGAGAAAATACAAGCTATTCTCGGGAACCCTGACTCTGTAGTTTCACAGATAACAACTGCAACTGTGGAATCAAATGCCATAGGATCCTCAAAAGGACCAATAGGAGATAACAATTCTGTCAAAAAGAAACCAGAAAGATGGGATTTCACACCTTCACCAAAGAAAGATCGAATTGCATATACGATCTTTGGTAATCCTTTTAACGTGGAAGAAAGAGGGAGATAATTACATGGATAACTTCATATTCAAAATGAAGGAGAAGAAAAAGTAGAGAGTGAGCTAAGACCAGAAACCACCTTTGGGTTTCCTATCTTGGATTTAGTCCAGAATGTCAATATGAAAAATATTCCACCTTCGGCACTACCAACCTTCTACGGGAAGAATAGTGAAGACCCAGATGTATTTCTTTTTGAGTTTGACATTATGTGAAGGAGTTATAACTATCTCCAGGATGCACATAAACTGAAATTATTTCCTGCCACCTTGAAAGATTCTGCATTACGTTGGTTCATGAGTTTAGGAGAATACAGCATTAGATCTTGGGAAGATATGAAGGAAATTTTTTTAAAGAAGTACCAGGACTATTGTAGACCCAAGGATTCTCGGAATGATATTTTTAAAATGCAACAACAATATGAAGAAATCCTTGAGGATTTCTTAGAAAGATTTACCTATACCCTTCAAAAATCTAAATATAATGATCTCCAGGATGAAGCAATCAAGACCCTTTTCTTAAAAGGAGTTTCATATGAATATATTGATACTCTCAATTTAATGTCTTCATGAGACATTTATCAAAAATACTTTGAAGCAATTAGTGAACTTTGTAGAACTTACTCAAGAAGTAGGGGGAAAAATGCAAAAAGTGTGAGAGAACCTGTCAACAAAAATACCAAAGTACCCACATCTAGTGGAGTTACTAGAATCGAATTGGGAAACCTTTTGGAAAATTTTAAAACATACATTTTAGGAACAATTGTCTCTCAATTAGATACTCTAAAGATTAAGAGAAAGAAGGAAGAGGAAAACCCTGTCCTAAGCATATTTTTCCCAAAATGCAGAAAAAGGCATCCTTTACGAGAATGTCCTTTGGACAATGTTCCTGTATGTGCAATATGTACTGAAAATCATAAAACAGAATATTTCCCATCCTTACCTGGATTGCAAGCAATATTCAAGGGAGGGGAAGCTCCAGGGACTCCATCTGCACCTAAGAGGCCTTGGCAACCTAGGAATTCAAATACATATCAAGAACCATCCCCACAATCTTCCAGCTATTATCCACCCTTCTCTCAACAACAACATCCATGGAACTGGCCAAATTGGCCTCCGCAAAATGTCCCTGCTCAACCTTGGTACCAGGGATGGAGAGATCCGAATTTTGGAAATAACCAACAGTAGCATGCAGTACCAAAATCCCTGCACGCAGTATCCTCCAAATATGCATCAGTTATTGCTTGGTTTTATTCTACCTCCATTACCACCCATTCAACAAACCCCTCAGCAACCTCAGAATCCACCACGTCCTACCATTTTTCCCACTCAACCCATTCCAAATCCTAACCACAGACCACCTCTACAACTCCATAATGTTGATTTCCAGAATTACCCAACTTACAACATAAACCCTATTTCTATACAAGAAGTACAGCTGAGATCTAGAAAAATTTTAAATAAAATTCAGCCCATAACAAAAACAACATCAAAGGTAGTTATCCAAGAACATGAATATGAGCCTATGGATAATTTATCAAATGGGACATCCCTGAAAGATGTTATCATTCCAAAACATAAAGAATCTGAATCACAGCGTAATACACAAACTCAGGTTCCCCAAACGCCTCTTTTTCCTGAAAGGTTGCTCATTGAAAAAACGATTGTCCAATCTGAGTTTGACATCATGAATGAACTAATAAATGTCTGTGTCAAGATTCCATTGTTACAAGCAATCAAAGATATTCCCATCTATGCCAAAACCATCAAAGAAATCTGCATTAAGAAACCAGGTCGGAAACAGAAAGATCCACCAACAATACACCTAGTAGGACAGTTATCAAATTATATTTCTGAAACACCTAAAATTGTAAAGTATGCCAACCCAGGGAACCCAATAGTTTTAGTGACTATCAACAATGTGTTTATTGGTAATACTTTAGTTGATCTAGGTGCAACCATTAATGTAATGACCAACAACACAGTGGAACTGTTACAACTAAATCAATTCCTTCGCCCTACTCCTACAGTTCTTGAACTTGCTGACAGAACCACTATAAAACCTATTGGAGTTCTTGATGACATCCTTGTGACTTCAGCTTCATGGGAATATCCTATTGACTTCATGATTATTCATTCAAAGTACCCCACAAAAGGCCATCCAATCATTCTAGGGAGACCTTGGTTGGCCACAGCCAACGCTTTCATAGGATGTCGTGGTGGGGATATGTTCATCTCAAATGGTATTTCTTCACAGAAACTTACTCTTTTCCCACCTGCTTGGCCAGTTACAGAAGAATTATGGTGGTTGAAGTGTCCCTGTTATGAGAATGATGATGAAGAATCTTTATTCTTTGTTGATGAGTTCCATGCACTGCAAGAATCTACAGAGGATGACATTTTAAATCAATTTCTTTCTGTGACAGAAAATGTTGAGTTCCCACAAACCTATCTTCAATATGATCAAATTTTCAGAGAAGAATTTCAAGAACAAAGTGAGTTATTTTCCTCATTTTCACCATCCATGGTTTTCACCATTTCTGAGCACTCGGGATCATATACCATTCCAGTAGAACTTAGCCCAGGTAGATGCCTATACATCAACTCTGAATTGAGCCTCAGCCAACAGGAACAGTTAACAAATCTTTTGAAAGAACAGTTAGGGGCTTTTGCATGGGAATATACTGATATGAGGGGAGTGCACCCTGACACCTGCATTCACCACATCTATATCCAACCAGGGATAACCCCAATAAGACAACCACAAAGGCGTATGAACCCAATCCTAAAAGACTTTGTAAAAGAAGAATTACAGAAATTATTAAACGTTGGATTCATTTATCCAATTTCTAACAACAAATGGGTTTCACCTCTTGTTGTGGTACCTAAGAAAATGATAGGGAAATGGAGAATATGTGTAGACTTTAGCGAGCTGAACAAGGCAACCCCGAAAGACAATTTTCCTTTACCCTTTATAGATCAGGTTTTGGATACCTTGGCTGGAAAAAGATATTTTTCTTTTCTCGATGGCTATAGTGGATACAATCAGATTCAAATTGCTCCTGAAGACCAGGACAAAACAACATTTACGTGTCCTTGGGGCACTTATGCTTATAAAGTGCTACCTTTTGGATTATGCAATGCTCCTGCTACATTTCAGAGAGCAGTCCTTGGAGTCTTTGCTGACTTAATTCATGATTGTGTGGAAGTTTACATGGACAATTTCACTATTTATGGTAACACTTTCGAAGAAGCCTTAAGTAATCTGGAGAAAGTCTTGATTCGCTGCCAGGAATCAAATTTATCCCTTAGTCATGAAAAATGTAAAATTCTATTAACTGAGGGAATTGTGTTGGGTCATCATTTGTCTGCAAAAGGAATTAAAGTTGATCCAGCCAAAATTGAGGTGATAGTTAATCTCTCCTCTCCAAAAACCCAAAAAGATGT
>JZKD02S1622597.1:26121-47257 GCA_000966675.3 Picea glauca | reverse complement strand
AGAACTCACAGATAAATATGGGATAAAACACTGTAAGTCTTCCCCATACCATCCACAAGCCAATGGGAAAGTGGAATCTACGAATAAAGTTCTAGAAGCTATTCTGACCAAGACAGTACATTTACATCATAAAGATTGGGCAGATAGACTTCCAGAGGCTTTATGGGCATATCGGACTACATGGAGAAATACCATTGGTCATACTCCTTACGAATTGGTATTTGGGAAGCAAATTCTCCTTCCCATAGAATTTCAGATTCATACCTTCTGCCTAGCAGCAGAATTGGGGTTGAATTTGGATGAAGCACAGAAACAGAGAGTCATGCAACTAAATGAATTGGGAGAAATTAGGCAAGATGCTCTTCAAAGAACTATCCTTGTACAAAATCAATGTAGTAAATGGCATGATAAATACATTAAGAAAAATCATTTTCAACCAGGGGATTGAGCATTACTTTTTTATTCCAAATATAAAACTTTCAAAGGGAAACTCACAACAAGGTGGTTGGGACCTTATGAAGTAGAAACTGTTTTTGATAATGGTTCTGTCGGGATTAAGACCATAGATGATTCTCATAATTCCTTTGTAGTAAATCGACATCGATTAAAAGTGTATAACAAACCCTTGTCAAAAGATGATTTTCTATAGGAAGTTGCCAAGCAAACAAAAATAAAGATAGTGGGAGAAGAGTCTTCTCCTCCTGCTGATCTTTGATCATTCATGTTGTTTAAGATTCTGTAAATAATAAATTTTTACCAAAAAAAAAATAAATCAAATAATAAATATATAAGAAAAAAAAACATTCTTTCTTTTTGGATATGTTGATATATTGTTTTCAGTTTTACAGGTTCTTCAAAGCAAGTACAGAACTGAACTTCATCACTCTTCCGCAACAGGTAAGAAGGTAAGACTATTTTATTTCATGAAATTTTCTTATCAATTTAACTGACTTGTTTTGAAATGAATAAATTTGAGCTTGTTTTCTCCCTTTGACTGCTCATTGAAGTATGAAAGGGGCATTTATCAGGAAAGGATTATTCTTTACCAGACCTGGTGAATTATGATGGGAAAGAAACCCCCCTAGAGTTTTCTTTTAGCATTTCCTCAGACTCTCAAAACATGAGGAAGCAATGAGCATATACTAACTTGGGCTCATAAAATCCACAAGCAAGTGATTACTGTTCCAAAAAAATTATGTCTGCAAGATTGTTATCTGCACTCGCGTTGGATGATGTGGAATACGTTAAGGTCCACCTTCCAACAAATCTCACTCCATTGACATTAGCACCTTATCTGGAGCAGAGATTAGATATTATTTAGTGCCCTGGACTCTGCATGCCTCAATGGAAGATGTCCTTGCTAACAACCCTGGGAATACAACAATGTCTCTTGGTTGATAGATCCTACAAGTGACTCGACACCAAGACATCTATTCGTACCTATTAGGATGTTCTATAGGTACCTTGAGGTCCATTGACATCACTGGTGGGTCATCTCGCATTGGTTAACGACATTCATTAATGGCCAGTAATCCAATGATTTCTTTTTGTGTTCGACTCCAGAACATTTATTCACACAAATAAGAATCGAACCATGGGTTAAATCTTTGAAGCTGTTGAAGACATGATTTCAATCGATCTTTTTCAAGGCAGGACAAAATCCAGGTTCCGGGATAATCATCAGATAATTTGCAGTTAAAAACAGAAAGTCTTTTTCTCAGTAGGATATTATTGGTTCAAATTTCTCTGCAAATTTCGGATTGTTTCATCAGTACCAGTCAGTACCAGCATAGAATCCATCAGCTACAGTGGTCATCAGAAATACAAGTGCAAATTACAATTTTCGCGCCCTCCAGATCCAGACTTGACTTCAAAAATCTCTACAGCAAGAAATGCATAACAAGGGGATAGGTAACCTAATTCAGGTACGCTTAGTTCATGTTGATTTAATGTATTAACTTACATATTAATAGTTTGAACTGAGAATGCCTTGTTACTCCATAATGTTTCATCATACCCATACTCTGTACCTAATAAACCAGTCCACATCGACATTTCATATCATGAAAATGCACAACATTACCTTGGTCGAGTTCGACACGACTCATATATGATAACACTCTACACTCATGTATGACTACCATCATTTTCCTACACGCTATAGATTCCCACGATAATTCAAACGTTCTCCTAATGATTCTTCTCCCAACTACTTCACTCATTGCACTCTATTCCCCTGTTGCCCTCATCTAAATTTTGTTGCTCACATGTATACCTTCCCTGTGATATCAAGTGAAATCATGGTGGAAAATCGTCATGAACTGGAGACATATGCAGACTTAGAGGCCCTTCCGGAGTATGAAGCCACCAGAGACATTTTTTCAGAAAGCAAGATGGGAGTCGTTTTTCAAGAAATTCGATGGATATGATGATTCAATTACGCTTCAGTTCGCTCTGCGTTTTTAGGGTGGGTTCGCTAAAGTGGGCGAGCTAGAGTTCGAAGTCACAGAAAAATTCATTTCGGAAGAAATTCAACTGCCCACCACTGGTCAGAGATGGACAAAGGGCCAGCCTGTTGACAAGAAGCTTTGCACGCAGCTTCTGAAACCGCAGTACCGAAAGATACAATGGTCAGAGGGCACATCACAGTCATGGTTAGAACCAAAATGGGCTCAGTTGCTAGCTATCCTCCAACGTTACCTCACTTGCGAAGGCCGGTATACAATCATATTTCCCTGCCATGCCTGACTTCTGCTACATTTCAAAGGTAATCATTTGATGAACATACCCTACTTTTTTTTGAAAAGTTTAAAGAAAATGGCAGAACAGGTCCGAAAGGCCAAAGATTTTCGAGGAAGTTTATTTCATTTTGGTCTTGTCAAGATATTGATTAAGTCTGCGTTGTCCCAGAAACAAGAAACTTGGGATATGTTCTCTGTAAGAACCCTAGCCTCTGACAAGTCTAAAGATAAAAGTGTTAAGCCTGCTCCTCCACAGAAAAAGCTGAACTCTAGGAAAAAGGGTGTTAAAACCTCGACCAAAATCTGAGATGACCCTAGGAATATACCAGACAGCACAATCGAAGCCAATGTTGGAGACCCTAGTACAGGACATTCATTTGATGCCCATGGGTTTGATGGAGTGGAAACCAATAATGAAACTATGAAGAACACTACTCCTACAGAGGCAAATGTTGAAATCCCGAGTTCTTCCCCAGCTGCTATGAACATTATTGACGTGGAAGAACTGGCAGAGTTGACTGACAAACCTAGGAGAAATCCCAAACGGAAATGTAAGAGCACATTGTCAGGTATGGATAACTCTGTGCCCAGTTACCCACCACGAGAGAGGTTAAAAAATGTGGATGATCATGAGGAGGCTCCAGATCCCTCTGAAATGACTTGGAATCTTTCCTAATTGATTCGAAAAGTTCGTAAAGTGGATTGGCAAGCTACTGCGCCCAAAGAAATTGAGTAGGACGAGCCAATTCGAATGCCAACAGATACCCCTGCTCGGATATATAAAGAGTTCACTACTAAACTTAGCCCATTTAACAATCCCGATCCAGTCGACACCCATGATCAAAGTCCAGATGAGTTCACTCACGCATCCAGTCCCCAAACACAGCCAGGACATGATAAAACATTTGAATCTTACTGTGAAATTTCCTCCAGTAAATCCTTGAGACCAATGGTAGCCAGATTAGAAAGCAGGAATAATAGGTTGAAAGAGAAACTACATGAATACACCATATTGGACCGACATATCAAAATAGAGAATGAACTCATGAAAGTCAGGCAAATTCATTTCTTGTCCAAAATTGAAAGATTAAAACGAAAGATTAAAGGTCTTTTCCAGAGGAACATGAGACTATAGAAGATTGTCAAGAAGCACATCATTATCAATCGAGTCCTCAAGAAGGAAATCAGAAACCTGAAGAAACATGAGAAGTTACAAATGTTGGTTGCAGCTGCTGCAACGCTCTGATGAATCTCAGTTTTTGACTTTTTGTTGTCTGAGGACAGGCAAAGACTTCAGTTTGTGGGAATGTTAGTCTCCATTTTTTACTACATTTTTGCTTACATCATCTCAAAAAGACCTCCACTTTCATACCTAGTATCACTCCCTTCTGGCCTTGTTATGACACATTTGACATCCTTTTACAACTAAATGGGGCTACTCAAGGTATTCTTACGATTCAAGTTATTTTTATGTATTTTGATACTTTAAATTAATATTGATACTAATGTGGCATGAGTTAGGTACTATTTCTTTGAAACAGAACTTACCAGTACCAGGTACCAGCTCGCACCTAGTGGAGATACCAAAGAAGCTGCTAAAGATCCGCACAACATGGCCAGAGTGGTTGATAGTGAGATTTACATGATAGATTGAGTCATAACTCAATATGCTGATTCAAGGCGAGATTATAGAACTGAGTTTTTAATGCTTTATGATCCACACTTCTTGACACTGCGTGTCATGAAGATGTGAAGTATGTTGTAACTGATTTTGAGTTATTTTTGGATCTGAGATCCGTTTAGATTAATGCATTTTTGTTTTAAACTATTTTTGGGGAGGATCTATAAAAACAGAAGGTCACTCTCAAGAAACGTTGGTTATGTTATGCTATGAGATATAAATTTCTGCTAATACAATCTGCCTATGCGTTATGTTACTTCGTTGTTATATGATTTGAGTTATTTTTCTGAGTAAATGAAGCGTGAAGAATGAACAGTATTTGCATGGAATGAACTGAGTAGCTTTGGTTTTCTTTTCGGCGTTTGTACCTCTTGGTTGGGCCCGCCAACAGGTTCAAGTCGCTGCCTCCTTTTGTATTAGAGTTAGTTTATTTCAGTATCTTAGGATTTGCATGCATGTTAGCTTATTTGAGTTTGGGAATTACCTTGTTCAGACTTTTTTCTTAACCATTCTTCAAACTGTGTTGTTCCAGTGTATTAATATATTCTACGTTGATGAATGTTCCAAGTGTTATTGATTCCTATAGAATTTAAAGCATGAACTAGATTTGCTCTGCTTCCAGTTTTCAATCAGAACGTGAATTAAAGAGAATGCGAGTTTGAATTTACTCTGCTTTGATTAGGATAGTTAGTTTACTCTGTTTTGTTAGGATAGTTAGGTTGCAATTGAATTAAAGGAAGCTTCCAGTACCAGTAGGGAAAACAGGACATTTCTTCATTTTATCTGTAGATAGATCTAGAACTATTTTGTGATGTTTAGATTAAAAGGTTTTCGAAAATGATCTTTCTTTTTATGGCTTAGGTAGGAATAACGATGACTAGATGTTTAAAGCTAATGGTAGATGATCTTGTGAAATCACAATAGACCAGAAGTAGAAGTACCTGCACTTAGGCATAGAACTGTTTTCCTTTGATGAATTAAACAGGAGATGATAAGTTTCAAAATAATCATTAAGGTTTAGTTTCTAAGAGTGAGTTTGTGTTTTCTTTTAAGAATAACCTTTAGATAATAATTAGAATCTTACCGGCACATACAGTGTAGCAGCTCTAAGTTCACTTACCCTGGTTTGACAATTCAATGTTTTCAGGTCATTAAAATCTTTAATATAGTAGCCTGATAGTGTTCATTAATCAAAACATAATTACATGCTTCATAATCACATCATATGAAGTCTTAAGCATAATTACAGTTATGGGGGAAAACAAGGTGTTACATTATGCATATCATGGTTGTAGGTATACATAAGAAATGCTACTTAATTTCTTTTATCGACATATGCTTGTAGGCTAAAGGTCATGGGTCAAGATTGTGGACACACTTGATTAATAAGGTCTTTCCCATGTGAGTGTCTTGGTGGGTCTATTCTTTCTAAAAGTGCTAATTATTTTTTCATTCCTTAGGAGATAGGTGAACAAAAAATTGAAGAACACATGCTTTCTATGCATGTAATGATTTCTATGGAAACTTAATGTTGGAATTAGATGACCCTTAAAGTTTTCATACAAGAATATGCAAACTAGCTAGTGATCACTATAGCCAACAATGTTGATGGTGATACCTTAGTTGATAGGAAAAAACTTTTAAGATCCATGCATGAAGTCAAATTGACAATTCTAATACATTAGGAGAAGCAATAGCATGAAAGGCCACATATCTGTAAATCTCTTTTGTTATTGACATATGACAAGTGCAAATGCATGTAATAGGTTTCATTGTTTTATGACAATTGAATTACAAATGCATTTAGTGAGATTCACATAAATATACATAATTTATTGTGAAAACAAATGCAATTTCTTAAGAAAGAAAATCCCTATAATTGAAAAAATATGGAGTTGACACTCATCAATTTCACTGAAACAATAGATATTGTTGGAGCTCATTGAATATAATTTTCAAAAGTAGCTGGGTGAATTGCAATGTCAAACACTACAAAGAAAGGAACCTAGGGCATGTGAAGCTATAAACAAACATTTTTTTCTAAAAATAAAACTAATCTTGAAAAGTCAACAAGGGATTTTTAATTTCATGGAAAGGAGTCGACTTTTTTTCTTAACTGTCATATATCTTTTTGTCTCGAACATTTTTTTAAAGCGGCCATTGGTTTGCATTTGTGTATTTTAATTTTTAATGGATCTGGTTTGCGTTTGTGTGTTTTAATGGCTTTGTTGGATGGAATAAAAAGTTACAATAAAAGGTATATTAAATATAACTGTTCAAATGGCAGCTACATCACATGGAATAACTCGTCCTCAATTTTCCTTGCGTATTAAGAGAATTAAACATGATTTTACATATTTATTAATAAGGTCTCACCCATATTTATTGATGAGATCTATTTTAAATGTACCATTTTCTATCAAGTAAAAATGTGAAAATAATATTTATTGATGAGATCTTTTTTAAATGTACCATTTTCTACCTGAAAAAAAAATGTTTACTACGAGTCATTGTGTGGTTTCTTTCTTCCTTTCAAGTTATGTACAAGTAATGAGTTAACATATTTTTTTAAGTTTTTGGGTTATGCATAATTATTACATTAAAACATTTTTTTTATAAAAATGTTTCTGTTACTTGTGATAAGCTTTATATTAAATCAACCTTTTTTTTATAAAAATGTTTTTGTTACTTGTGGTAAGCTTTATATTAAATCTATAGTGGATAAAATTTGGGAGTTACTTAATAATTTTAGTTTTTAAATATTTTAAGTCAATAGTTATGTGTGAAGGATATGGGTATTTATTTTTATTATATTTATTAATCCCTGTTGTATGCATAGAGGGACTATAGATATCGATAATTTGTTGACTTCATATTAGTTTGTTTTTTGACCACAAATATTTGCATAATCTCTATTGTTGGAGCTAGGGAACTAAAAACATCGATTTTTATATACTAAAAAGTACCATATATGTAGTGATCTGATTGGATAACAGATTGGAGGTATTATTGTCGGCTTCACTATTCCCAATGTTTTATATGTTAACATATCCAAACTTTTTTACTGTATACAGTCTTTTTGAATCATATATTTTTCCTATGTATTGCTTGAAGGTGGATTAATGCTAGCATTAGTTCGAATGTTTGTCTTAGCATTTTTTGCTAGCTAAATTTATCCCAATGTTTGATATGCTAGCATATCCAAAGTTTGTCCTGCTAGCTAAATTTATCCCAATGTTTGATATGATAGCATATCCAAAGTTTGTCCTTCGAATACATTCTCTACTATTTGAACTATTGTTACATAAATTATAATAAAAAAAAATTGGTATGTTAGAGACCTGCCATATTGCATTCTTTCTTAAATGTTTACAGAGCATTTCTGACAGACTTAAATGTTTACCTAACAAGCTTCGCAGCATTGAATGTTTACTTAGCAGGCTTGTTACAATACATTTTCTTCCGTTTTTTTATTTTATATGCAATGTTCTCTGCAGTCAATTTGGGCAATATTGTGCTTCAGTGGCATTGTTGGTTCACTGGTTCATGCTTGCTTCTTGAATCTCCGTTGATTTCTTATTTTTCTGTTGTTGTTGTTCTTGTTTGTCTATTTGTCTTGTTGCAGTTTGTACGTTTGGGGTTCTACAACCGTGATTGGAATTGCACCATTCCTGGTCAACTAGTTGGTGTTTGCTTCTTTGTTCATTGGATGTTGGTTATTGTTGTTTGATTCGACTTTGCAGGATTCGGGTCCTACGGCTGCAGTTGGGCCTTTTGGTGCTTCTTAACTGGGTTGTTATTTGTTTCCTTCTCTTGTTTGCCTAAGACTTTCAATGTTGGTGTGTTGCATCTGCAGTTGAATCTATTGTTACATTGTTTTGCAGTTGACTCCCCATAAAATAATATTAAGATAAAATGACATACAAAATTTTGCAGTCGATGTAAATTGCATCTCTTATGGCTTCAACCAAAGTTTGTCGGCCTCCAACTATATTTCATAGCTGGCGATGCTTTTTCCATGGTTTATGTCTTAGTATAGTTTCATAGTTATGAGAGTAAGTGTTGTTGTTTGAGCGATATAGTTGTTCTCTCCCTTTTTTTTCCTCTTGTAAACTTTCCCATTTTTTACCTTTTGTTCTTCCGCTCTATTATGTGTTTCTGGTTCTATACTTTCTCACATTTTTGTGTTCACAGGTTCCCGGTGTGGCGAACTGACAAATCACTATCTCCATCTATATCTTCACATCACGATTTCGACCGAACGTCGTTCGGTTGCATACTTAGCCAATTTTATGAACGTGACTTCATGGATAGGTGATATTGAACTATGGTAGCTCATGTTCGGTGTATACATATTGCACCCAGAACTTATGTGCTCTACAATTCGACCCCGCACTCCTCGAACTTGCAACCGTGCCTCTTCCTACGATGAGTTTGTCTTTCTGACCTGCCTTTCCATACTTAGTCGAGTTTTCAAAGTTTCACGGGTTGACGCCTTTCCAGGTTCAGAAAAGTTTAAAATCATTTGTCGCTCCCCTCCATCCCCGCTACCTTTCGCTCTTCCCAATAGACATTAATTATGCTTTCAAAAGTGATAACCGACCAGACATGTTCGAAAATATTATCTTTAATAAGAGGAAAGCTCATGGACATCTCCCATTAAAATGAATAGACATGTGAATATTATGGGATCTGGTAATTTTTTTTCCCTAGATTTTGAATTTGCAAAAAAAAAAATATTGGCTCTTTTAGATTTTTAAAGGCTTCATCATAGTAACAGTGCAATATTGTACTACCTCACTGCCATCCACGAATGTGTCACCCACAGAGGCCTTGACGTCATGTCCCTCTTTAATACTATGCATATGTTAGATGCCAGATTTGAGAATCTATTCGGATATGGGAATGTTAAAACGTGTTATTTGTCACTATTCAGTGTACATATTCGAAGAGATTGGCATTAATAAGAGAACATATCGAGAGTATCTGTCATTAAAATGAATTAATCCAAAATCTACAGAATATCATACTGTCATCCTTCAGTGTTGCTTTTAAATACTTATTTCCATTTCTCTCTATCATCAAAGAGTTGGGCTTTAGGGTGTCTTTGTTCTAATGTTCCTAGTCATGGACATGTAAGACAACTTAGAGATGCGATTGAGGACTTATGTGATGTGAGCTTTGAGCCCCAAAAAAAATTTGTTATCCAACAAAAACTCAGACAGGGGGAAAAAAAGAGCAAGTATCTTCTGGTTGGTGTTCTCCCTGTATTCGATGCTTTGGTTGGTTGAAAAGTCTGCGTGGAGATTTGTTTGTTGATCTTCTTTGTTTTCTTGCTGGGAGTTGGAATGTATTTTCAAGTCACGTGCAAAATACTTCTTCGTTGAAGTATATAGTTTCTTCCAACAACAAAGATTTGGCAAGTGTATCAAATTCTATAGAGCACACAAGAATGTTTCTTCGTCAGGGGCGTCGCACTTACCATGGCTTGCAAAATGGTCTATGATGTTCGAAAATGACGCGAAATATTACTCCATTCGCGAATGTACCCAAAAGCGGGTAACATAAACTATATAGGTGGATAAAACAATATATTATAAATACAAAAAGTTTATATTTCAAAGTTTGTTGAGCTACTTCTGGGTGTGGTAACAAAATTGATAGAAAGCCATGTTCTTTGTCAAAGTTTGTTCATTGTCCTCTGAATGTAGTTTATAGACTCCACAAATTTGGCGTCACCTCCAAAAATTCCAGACCTTTCTGTGGGCCACCATGTCTACCACCCCTATGACGAAAGATATATTCTGATGTGATCTGCAACATTTGATACACTTGCCAGACCTGTGCTGTCGGAAGAAGTCATGTACTTCAACAGAAGAACATTTTGCAGTTGGCTTGGACGTTCCTTCCAATTTACTGTAATAAAACAAATAATTTCAACATACAAATCTTCAGGCAGGCTTTCCAACCAAACAGATGATCGAATACAAGGAGAATAGCAGTCACAACATACTTGAATTTTTTTTTGTCCCATAACTGACATCACATAAAATGACTCCCTTGACTTTGAATTAGGCCTGAATCGCATTTCTAAGTTGTCTCGGATGTCAATGGTCAGGAACATTACAAGGAAAGCACCTTAAACCCCAAGTTTTCGACGACAGAGGGAAATTAATACTTCACAAAGAATGGAATGTTGAATAACAAGCCAATGCAAGAAGGCCATATCTAGAAGAGACAAGCTATTCAAAAAACTGTGATAGATCTAGTTGGCAGCACCAATTAAGTCCAAGACCCGAAATTGATATTCAACTCGTTGTTTTTTACGAATAAAGGATTTGATCGTCAAGAAGACTATCAACAAGCTTCATCATTTTACATATTTTTTATTGGTCGGCGGAAAGCCAAATCACAATCATTATGGCAAATAATCTCAGCTGTATTTTGTAACCCATATTATTTGAATATAGAATTTTTGCGGTTTTATTTTTTTTATGGTGTTTTCCAATCTCTGGTATTGCTTTTCATTTTATTTTGTACCTTTTTTTTCTGTGTGTTGTTAAACATGGACGACAACCTTTTCTTTTTGTTGCCCAATACTTCAATTTAAATAAAGGATACTATGTTCGTTTCTTACATTTTACATGGAAGAATAATTTTTCATAGACCATACTTATGTGGCGTCGGCCCTATACTTAAAGAAATAAATTGGAGGACACATCCTGCTTTCATTCTTCGGGTCCCGTAAATAGAATGAATTAATGACTTACAACAAGGCAACTCAATTGTTGACGCCATGTTCCTGTTCAATATCTTGCATATATTGTAGCTTCTTCTATTTGATAATATCCGTGCATATATAATAATATGATTACTATTGGAATAAATATAAAAACTTCCTCTTAGCCAAAACTTAGTCAATTATTTTTCCATTGGGTCCTGGGTTTGTGATATTCAACAACTATGTCCCATGTTCCGTCATATACATCTTGCAGCCAAAGAACTTCCGTGATCTGCAATTTATGATTTAACTAGTGATAACTCACCTTCTGGCCACTGGGTCCCGGGTTTGCGATATCCAACAACTATGTCCCATGTTCTGTCATATACATCTTGTAGCCAAAGAACTTCCGTGATCTGCAATTTATGCTTTAACTAGTGATAGCTCACCAGGGGTTCAAAAACATTAGCATTAATAAAGGAACAATAGATTTTCTTATGTGATATACTTATCCCTTTTCCCATTTTCTTCTTCCCGACTATTATCACTTTCTGTTTATATACGTAGTCACCTTTCTATGATCGCGGGTTCCAGGATTGGTGGGTTGACATATCTTCATCTCCATCTATATCCTCACATGATGAATCTGACCAACAATTGTTCCTTTCCATACTTAACCAATTTTATGGTTGCGATTGTCGGGTTGGCGCTTTTGAACTCTGTTGCTTCTTGTTGTGTTATATACATCTTGCAGTCAAAACTTTTGTGGTTTCAATGAAATTTGCGAACCAAACAACATCCTAGAAATTGGGAGATGATTTGCATTTGAAACTGAAATAATCTATTAATATATATTAGTATGAATAGTATTGAAATAAATATAAAAACTTTCTCTTGGCCAATACTTAGCCAATTATCTGGCCACTAGGTCCTCGGTTCGTGGTATCTAACACCTATGTCCCTTGTTCCGTCATATACATCTTGCAGCCAAAGAACTTATGTGATCTGCAATTTATGATTTTACTAGTGAGAACCCAACAGGGGTTCGAAAACATTGTTATTAATAAATGGAAAAAATGGATTTTCTATTGTCAGATACTTAGCCCTTTTCCCCTTTTCTTCTTCCCATCCATTATCGCTTTCTGGTTATATACTTAGTCGTCTTTCTATGTTCGTAGGTTGCAGGGTTGGCAGGCTAACATATCTTCATCTCCATCTATATCCTCACATGATGAATGCGACTGACTGTTGTTCCTTTCCATACTTGGTCAATTTTATGGCCACAGTTGTCGGGTTGGCGCATAGGAACTCGCCTTTTCTTCTTCCCGTCCATTATCTCTTTCTGGATATATACTTAGTCACCTTTCTATGATATCCAGTTCTAGGGTTGGCACGGTGACATGTCTTCATCTCCATCTATATCCTCACATGACGAATTTGACCGACCGTTGTTCCTTTCCATACTTAGCCAATTTTATGGTCGCGGTTGTCGGGTTGGCGCTTATGAACTCAACTGTTTATTGTTTCGTGATATACATCTTGCACTAAAAACTTATGTGATCTACAATTCCACCATGGGTTCCTCATATACATTAGCTTCACTCAAAGCCACCAACTTCATGTCCTTCCTAATATACATTAACTATGCTCTTACTAGTGACAACTAGACACACTGGTACGAAAGAATTGGCACCCTCTCCTCCACCATATACAAATTGACTATCGGACTCCAACATCGTCCCCTCTTTTGTGTTACACATTATGCATTCAAATGTTCTGAGCTATACAATTTGGTCGTCGGGGCCTCGCGTCTTTTGGGGAAACCTTGTCACCCTGTTTTGGATCCTCGCGTTGGCGGGTTTACGAAAACTCCAACTCATAGTCATTGTTTCCTGTTCTTCCCATCCTCGTACTTTTTTCTAGATATGAAACACCAAAGTTTTAATAATAAAACGGTATCATGCAACAACTGTAAAAATCCTCATTAATAAGCAAAAGTTTCGAGAAGCAACCATCCCTACAGAACTTGTCCAGAAACATGCAAAGAAGGTCTTGCTACGTAATGACAAAGCTATTACAAATTTCAATAAATTAGTGAAAAAAAGTCCCGATTGGCGTTTTCATGTTCCATACTTGAACACTTTTTTGATTGCGAGTTCTCGGATTGACGACCTCAAAATTGTGTTTCAAATCTTCTGCGAGATGCAAACAACACCCGAAGTTTCGCAATATACAATTTGTCCGCATGAATGTATAAAAACTCTTAATTTTTCTCTTTCCCTCCCCTCTATTATCCCTTTTTGGTTCTATATTTAGTCGCAGCTATATGATCACGGCCTCATGGATTCACAAATTGACAACTCTTTATCTATATCTTCACACCATGAGCCTGACCGGTCGCGGTCCCTTTCAATACTTAGCCAATTATTTGATCACCGGGTCCCGAGTTTGCGGTATCCAACACTTATGTTCCATGTTCTGTCATATACATATTGCACCCAAAGAAATTCTGTGATCTGCAATTTATGCCTTTACTAGTGAGAACTCACCAGGGGTTCGAAGGGATTTACATTAATAAACGAATAGTAGATGTTTTTCTATGAGATGCTTAGCCATTTTTCCCTTGTCATCTTCCCATGTATTATCGATTTCTAGTTACATACTTAGTTGCCTTTCTATGATCGTGGGTTCTAGCGTTAGTGGGATGACATATCTTCATCTCCATCTATATCCTCACATGACGAATCCGACCGACCATTGTTCCTTTCCATACTTAGCCAATTTTATGCCTGCGGTTGTCGGGTTGACACTTTCTAACTCTGTTGCTTCTTGTTCCATGATATACATCTTGCACTCAAAATTTCCGTGATCTACAATTCCATCGCGAACTCCTTGGTCCTTTTTCCCTTTTCTTCTTCCCATGTATTATCACTTTCTGGTTATTTACTTAGTCTCCCTTATATGATCGCAGGTTCCAGCGTTGGCGAGATGACATATCTTCATCTCCGTCTATATCCTCACATGATGAATCTGATCGACTGTTGTTCCTTTCCATAGTTAGCCAATTTTATGGCCGCGGTTGTCGGGTTGGCGCTTTCGAACTCTGTTGCTTCTTGTTCCACAATTTGCGGTATCCAACACTTATGTCCCATGTTCATGGTATCCAACACTTATGTCCTCTATTCTGACATATACATCTTTCACCCAAATAAATTCCGTGATTTGCAATTTATGCCTTTACTAGTGAGAACTCACCAGGGGTTCGAAAGGATTTGCATTAATAAATGAATAGTAGATATTCTTCTGTGAGATAATTGGCCCTTTTTCCCTTGTATTCTTCCCATATATTATTGCTTTATGGTTATATACTTAGTCATCTTTCTATAATCGTGGGTTCCAGCGTTGGTCGACTAACATATATTCATCTCCATCTATATCCTCACATGACGAATCCGACCAACCGCTGTTCCTTTCCATACTTAGCCAATTTTAAGCCCGTGGTTGTCGGGTTGGCGCTTTCAAAATCTGTTGCTTCTTGTTCCGTGATATACATCTTGCACTCAAAATTTCTATGATCTACAATTCCACTGCGGACTCCTTAGTCCTTTTTCCCTTTTCTTCTTCCCGTGTATTATCGTTTTATGGTTATTTACTTAGTCTCCTTTCTATGATCGTGGATTCTAGCATTGGCAGGCTGACATATCTTCATCTTCGTCTATATCCTCACATGATGAATCCGATCGACTGTTGTTCCTTTCCATACTTATCCAATTTTATGGCCACGGTTGTCGGGTTGGAGCTTTCAAACTTTGTTGCTTCTTGTTTCGTGATATACATCGTGCACTCAAAATTTTCGTGATTTACAATTCCACCGCGGACTCCTCAAACTTGCAAGCTTCACTCTACCACGGCTCAAAAATGTTTCAAAGTATCTTTCACTGCCTTCCATCCCCACTAACTTCCTTTGCTTCCTAATATACATTAGTTATTCTTTTACTAGTGACAACTGGACACACTAGTACGAAACAGTTGCCATCCAGCCCTCTGCAATATACAAATTGACTACCGAATTCTGACATTGTCCCCTCTTCCATGTTACGGATTATGCATTCAAATGTTCTAAGCGATACAATTTGAACTTCGGGGCCTCACGTCTTTTGGAGAGACCTTGTCAGCCTATTTTGGATCCTCGTGTTGACGGGTTCACAAAATGTCCAATTTTTTGTCACTGTTTCGAGTTGGTGCTTTCAAACTCTGTTGGTTCTTATTCCGTGATATACATATTGCACTCAAAATTTCCATGATCTACAATTCCACTGTGCACTCACCACTTTTTCCCTTTTATTCTTCCCGTGTATTATCGCTTTCTGGTTATATACTTGGTTGCCTTTCTATGATCGCAGATTCCAGCATTGGCGGGTGGACATATCTTCATCTCCGTCTATATTCTCACATGACGAATCCGACTAACTATTGTTCCTTTCCATACTTAGCCAATTTTATGGTCGCGATTGTCGGGTTGGCGCTTTCGAACTCTGTTGCTTCTTGTTCCGTGATATACACCTTGCACTCAAAACTTATGTCATCTACAATTCCACCATGGACTCCTCGAACTCATAATCTTCAATCTACCACAGTTCACAAATGTTTCAAATTATCTGTCGCTGCCTTCCATCCCCACTAACTTTTTGTCATTCCTAATATACATTAGTTATGCTCTTACTAGTGACAACTGACCACACTGGTACGAAACAGTTGGCATCTGGCCCTCCTCAATATAAAAATTGACTACCGAATTCTAACATCGTCCCCTCTTCCATGATACAAATTATGCATTCAAATGTTCTGAGCGATACAATTTGACCATCGGGGCCTCACGTCTTTCGGGGAGACCTTGTCATGCTATTTTGGATCCTCGTGTTGACGGGTTCACGAAATCTCCAATTCTTAGTCATTGTTTCGGGTTGGCGCTTTCGAACTCTGTTGCTTCTTGTTCTGTGATATACATCTTGCACTCAAAATTTCCGTGATCTACAATTCCACCTCGGACTCCTTAGCCCTTTTCCCCTTTTCTTCTTCCCGTGTATTATAGCTTTTTGGTTATATACTTAGTCGCCTTTCTATGATCGTGGGTTCTAACGTTGGAGGGATGACATATCTTTATCTCCATCTATATCCTCACATGACAAATTCGACCGACCGCTGTTCCTTTTCATACTTAGCCAATTTTATGGTCGCAATTGTCGAGTTGGTGCTTTCGAACTCTGCTGCTTCTTGTTCCGTGATATACATATTGCACTCAAAACTTTCATGATCTACAATTCCACTGTGGACTCCTCAAACTCACAAGCTTCACTCTACCATGATTCACAAATGTTTCAAAGTATCTGTCGCTACCTTCCATCCCCACTAAATTCTTGTCCTTCCTAATATACATTAGTTGTGCTCTTACTAGTGACAACTGAATGCACTGGTACAAAATAGTTGGCACCCAACCCTCTACAATATACAAATTGACTACCATATTCTGACATTGTCCCCTCTTTCATGTTACAGATTATGCATTCAAATGTTATGAGCGATACAATTTGACCGTCGGGGCCTCACATCTTCTGGGGAGACCTTGTCAGCCTATTTTAGATCCTCATGTTGATGGGTTCATGAAATCTCCAATTCTTAGTCATTGTTTCGGGTTGGCACATTCGAACTCTGTTGCTTCTTGTTCCGTGATATACTTCTTGCACTCAAAATTTTTGTGATCTTCAATTCCACCGCGGACTCCTTAGCCCTTTTTCCCTTTTCTTCTTCCCGTGTATTATCGCTTTCTGGTTATATACTTATTTGTCTTTCTATGATCGTGGGTTCCAACATTGGTGAGCTGACATATCTTCATCTCCATCTATATCCTCACATGACGAATCCGACCGATCGTTGTTCCTTTCCATACTTAGCCAATTTTATGGTCGCGGTTTCTAGGTTGGCACTTTTGAACTTCGTTGCTTCTTGTTCCATGATATACATCTTGTACTCAAAAATTTTTTGATCTACAATTCCACCGTAGACTCCTTGAACTCACAAGCTCCACTCTACCATGGTTCACAAATGTTTCAAACCATTCATCCCTGACTTAAACATGTCATTAATGACCATCCTCGGTTCCATGGTATACATTTTCATTTAAGGCCCAAAACATACAATTTGAACTTTGGGAAGTCACGTCTCCTAGGGAACCATTGTCGCCCTGATTCTGAGGCTCGTCTGACGACTTTCTATACTTTCCCATTTCATGGAATCTCTTTCGTCGTTCCTCGGGTTGGCGGGTTCATGAAATATCCAATTCTTAGGCACTGTTTACTGTGCCCGGCCAAATTTTACTGCCAATAGTTCATTATGAAACATCCCTACTAACTGCCATTAAAAATCAAAAGCATAGACGAGACAGTGAAATTTAATTAAAAATCTGCCTAGTCATTTATCTATTCCATACTTTAGTCACTTTTTTTCGATTGTGGGTTCCCGAATAGGTGGGCTCTCGTTTTCACTTCCATTTTTCCATGTCCTGCAAACATTACCCGGACTTCCGCGATATACAAATTTCCCTCTGGACTGTCCTATCATACCCTCTTCAGTGTTACGCGTATTTCACTCAAAAAGTTCTGAGACATACAATTTGACCCTCACACCCTCACCTCAAACACTTGTACATTGTAACCCTATTTTGAAGCTTCTTTTTCCCATCCCTGTGACCTCCGTACTTCTTTCTTAATATGCAATTAGAAACCTTTCATGCTAACAACTCACCATGCAGGAACCATCAACATTGTCATTAATGAGTGAAATGCTCGAGGAGATCTCCCATTATTACACATTAAACCAAAATATGTGGAGACTTATATTGTCCCTTCCGGTTGTTTATCTCAAACACGAGTCGTCATTTTATCTCGTTCAAGAAATCTATAATGCTTAATCGCTCATTGTTGCATCTTCCATGTTCACACTTCTATGTATGCAATTACTAGTCTTTAATGTTGACAACGCATCATGCAACAACCGTCGAAATTGTCATTAATGAGCAAAAGTATCGAGGAGATCTCCCATTCACATGCATTGGACTAATATTTGCACAACGTTATATTATCCCTTCCAAATTTTCATTTCATTCATCGTCTAGAGAAAACAAATGTTATTGTAAACTTATGGAAGCAAGTTGACAACTGTTTTGTGGAGATACAGTAAATATGTTCAGACATCAGGACTAGAAATTCAAGTGGTCTAGGGCATACTTTTAGTATTCATCCCATTCCGCCCAGAACGAAGTGATTTGGACTTCTGGAATCACTCATGAAGGATGCGTCCCTAAGGTTTTTGACTATAAGGAGGTGGTCTCTTGGTGCGCCAAAAAATATATTCCAAGCCAAAGAATTATTCCACTCCGCGACCATTCTCCTATTTCTTTGTCACCTTAGGTCTCCCGCAAGATGTTAAAATTGTCGGAGCCAACATTGACCTTTAGAGGACAAGACTAAAAGAAGTTCCTAGAAAAACATGATAATGGGTTGGACATCTTAGTCGAGTTCCTCGAAGACCCGACAACAGTTCCTGAAGATATCACAAAGTTGCAGGTAAGTTCCTTTAGAAATCCATTCCGGGAAATTGCTTGGTTGTTTACAAGAATAACGGGACAGGAATCCACTGTAAGCATTTCCCATATAATTATTTATATTTTGTACTTCACAGTCAAGGAACAATTCATTTCGATTGGGGGAAGCTAATTTCCATTGAAATGTGTTCCCAGTTATCATGATTCAAAGAATCGAATAAATTTTATATGTCATCCTACTTGATTTTCGCAATAGTGCATTGTTGTCCGTTTCCAAAACTGTCTCTTTCCAAGAAAATAAACTGTGGATTCGACCCAGTAACATTCTGGTACCAGGCCCTGTGGAGGCACAAGGCCTCCCATTGTTTTTATGAAGTTTTTAATGACTTTGTCTCAGTTTTCAAAGATTTATTGTTAGGGAAGGATGCTCCGTGGATGTCTGGCCAGACAACCAAGTTTTTGAACAAGAAGGGCACACTTGAAAAAAAGGAAAATCATAGTGTACTAATGGTCTTTGGCTCCAAGGAAAATCCTTCTTTCCTTCCATGCCACATCACAGACAAGATGTTTGTTGCAGAAATAAGAAGGCAATACAACCACTAGTTGCATTTTTTCCATGACAAGAAAAAAAAACAGTTCATTCCTCTGCCCTGGAAAGTCGGGGACTTCGTGTGCAAAAAATTCAACAAGATTGACGAATTTGTCGGCCATTTCAAGAAATTGAACCTAACATATGCTGAAAGTCTAAAAGGGTTCGACCCTAATGGGATTTTTCGAGAATATTTATTGGCAGATGGCTTTAGCAGCTCTTTTATCCATAGACGCTTGACCGAAGACATGGATAGTGACGACAACAATCCTGCTTCTGGCAATTGCAACGTAGAGACATTGCAAAGCGCGACTGAATTGTATAGACAATAGGGAAAAGTATCTGGTGAGAAGAGTGCCTAGTCCCCCGCCAGCACTCCCAAGAGCACGACATCACAGAGAATCGCTTCAATGACCCACCCCAGTAAGAAAGAAACCCAAAAATCTTCGAACAAAGGAGGAGATAAGAACCCTCCTCGCATAAAAATTGATAGTTCTCACAAAATTCCACTAACGAAGAAGAGAAAAAACAATGCAGGGCAGGCGAATGAACCTGAAATTGAAAGTGAACAGTTGCAACTTGAAATTGAAACTGAGCACATGCACAAAGTTGGTTCGTCCGCAATGGAAATAGCTGAGACCGACATTTTTTATGAAGATGAATCCTTTGTATTCCAGAGCGTTGTTTTTTACAGCCAATCTAAAAATATGGTCATTGAAAAGAGAGATGTAACAAATAGGAAAGGCAAATCTCACACAGAGATTAAATTTAGGAAAATGTGGCCATCACAAATCTCCTTATTTCACCCCGTAACCAGCGATGCTCTTGATGATTCCATTGGAGGAATTGAAGTGGAAAATGCCAGACTGAAAGACCGCCTCAAGGAATTTGAGGAGGCTTTCATTGATACCCCAGAGTTTTGCAGTCCTTTATCAAAAAACATGCCTGCTACCACTGCAGCCAAGATAAAATTATCCTCTACCCTCCTTGCATCGTCTAGATCCCTTGTAGAGAATAACATCAATAAAATAATGCAGCTAGTTACTGAAGCCTGAGAAACATCACAAAATATAGCTTCCTTCTGAAAGAGGGAAAATGATTTTCTCAAACATTTGCAGGCAAATTTTAAAAATGATCAACGTTTCTGTGAATAAGTGTTGACCCCTTTTTCCAGCCATGCCATCAACACCTCGGATCTGAAAAGAAGACAAGAGAATATCCCCTCCCCAAAGAGGACCAAAAAAGAAAAAGCATGCTGGAAAAAGAAAGTTAAGAACCTGGAGCTCATTGTCGAATCATGTAAACAAGCCATATTAAAAAAGGAAGAATTATTCACAAACCTGATCCAGATAGACTTAGACAGAAGTACCAACGAGGTTCAAGACCCAAACTTAATTCTCAAATCCTTGTCAATGACCAAAGAAGGCTTCGATGAACAACTTGATATTTTAAAGGGGTTGTCTTTCGAAAAATTTTACGACATAGTCAAAATCGTGTAGACGAGCTCAAGCGTTGGGTACTAGACTATTTGGCACAAAATGAAGAAATTGAACAGATTCTACATAGCATTTCAATGGATCTAAGGAAATTAGAAAATGACCTTTTTGACATAGAAATACGGGATGAAATCAACATGGCCCCCATGAGAAGCTACATTAAAGAATGGTTCCAACGGAGAATGGAAAACCTCATCTAGGAAGGGCAACAACTGGTTGACACGATTCCACTGACCATCGACGACAAAAACAAAAACACATCGCTTCATAGTAAGTCTATACTGTCATCTTGTTTTCTTTATCAATCC
>JZKD02S1622597.1:0-15932 GCA_000966675.3 Picea glauca | reverse complement strand
GAGTCTTTGTCGTTTAGGAAATGGAGCTAGTGTTGTTAGAGTTGTTTCTTATGTAGCTTTGCATTACATGACATATATGAAGAATATCATAGACCATGCTTTCTTATCAAGTGACTTAGGTTAAAGATTTGTTAATCAGACTTTGTAAAATTCCATTGATATGTAACATGTAACACATGTTTGTATGGATTTTAGCAAAACTGTGAGGTTGCATGCTTGTAAATGACAATGTTATTAAAATGTTAGTAGGTTTATAGAAATGTAATATAAAGATATATGAGCTTTGAATATAGAAAGACTAATTCCATGAGTAAATTCCTTGACAAAATCTAGGTTTATATCGTGAGCACTTTTTTATGTAAAGATTCAAAATAATTGGTCCATATTTGCTCCAACAAGTATATGTATTGAACAAACTATAGTTTTTATGGTGTCATGTCTAATTCTTTTGAGAAAATTTTGGGCCTTATTAAACATGAAATTAGGATGGATATAGATTGAAAATTTGAAAATTTATTTTTGTCTTCAGCACATGTGTTTATATTTTCAAATCTACTTTTGTAGGTGACTGGTTCATACACTGCAGAGTTGGGCAATGGTGCAAGGCATGTCATATCCAACCAACCTATAGCGGTATATTGGATGTGTTTGCAAATGTTTATAGGGAGGGAGGATTGCATGGTCTTTTCCAAGGAGTAGGTAGCCACTAAGAATTGGTATATTGGTCTCTTTTTTATATGACCATATCCGCTTACAATTATTTATATTACTTGATAGAAAAACCCTAAGGTTGAAGAATAATTTACAATCTCTTTGAACTTGTCACCTTAACATTCTCCTCATGTAAAATATAATTTTCTAGGCTTATGTTGGTATTTGAACACTCTTTTAACTTTTTATCCTGAAGCCATATCATGCCTTATTGGATCCTTTTATCACTTTCATTGCAGCTAGATCTAGATTGTTAAAAATTGGAAAGCAACCAAAATTTATTTTGTCTCCCAAATGTCATACATTCTTAATAAAATTTTGAATGCTAGAAGCATCTGAATAAATTTAGATATCAAATTCAATGCCAAATAATACTAGTAAACAATGATAGATTCATCCCCTACTCTATCATTTGTTGTTGCTATGTCTCAATTGGGTGAATTAGTTAATTTTCCAGGTTGTTATGAATTATGGTAAATATATTGTTTGCAAACTCATTTCAACATGTTGTATGTCGACACATGTGGGTATTCATGAGGGTGATACTACAGACCTGTTAGGAATTGAAGATCAAAAGTATGATTCAAATTATGGGCAATAGTTGGATAGATTTTCCAACAACCAAATTTTCACATTGTTGGATATGATCAAAATGTCTTTTGTGAGTGCAAAATGTGGCTACGACAAGCCTTTAGAAAATTTGTATCAACATAATGTAAATTGTTGCACATAATGATTCTTTTGCTTCCATGTATGCTCTAAAAATTTCTACTCTGTGGAGGTGGTTCCCCTCGTGGTTAATGACATATGTATGTATGTATTGGTATGGCATATTGAAGTTTATAGACACACCTGAGATTTGATTTTATGCTAAAAATATTTTTGTCAAAACATGTTAGGAAAACTTAGGCTTATCCCAATAAGAAAGAAACATATAAATTTAGGCAAGTGGAAACACAAATAGTAAAATATTCTAAAATATAAAATTCATCACGAAATTTGGCATATTTGACATTAAAGAAGAATATTGTTGAAATTGTTGTGGAGAAACAAACACAATTTTATTCATATTAAATGCATTTAAACAACACATAAGATGGAAAATAAATTTCTTGAGTTGTGGTTGATAACTTGGGCCTTAGAGTCTCAAAGAGCAGTATGGATATTGTGCACTTGGCCAAGGATTTTGTAGACTACCTCTCTACTATAAGGATTAAAGGTTTGTTCAAATCTTTTATCTTTCTACTATAAGGCTTAAAGGCATGTTCAAATCTTTTATTTCCATTTTTACCCATAAACAATTTTACATTTTAAACTCTTTCAAATTAAATTTTAACGTTTCTGCCCCTAAGTTCTCTCACTCTACTACTTCCATACAATGTTTAATTCCTTCTAGACCCTATGTTATCCCTTCTAAACTACAAATTGAGTTTTCCTAATTCATTTTCTGCATCATTGGGCATGAATGCTGGCATTTCCTTTTAGCACAAACATGGTAGTTCTGTCATATTTGAGCACCCAATGTTGTAAGATCCTTTTTACAACAATATGATCTTGATGAATGTTCATTTGTGTTGTTATTATGCACTTGTTGTTGTAGAATGTGGTGAGTACCTACACAAGAGGTCTAGTTATCATAAGAACGAACAAAACTTGTAAAAGTGAGAAGACGAGAGAAAAATTGGAGAGAAAATAATAGAATTGTGTTAACCAAATGAAGGAATGACAATTGAATAGAATGTAGGAGAGGTTCATTAAAAATAGGAGACCCTCAATAATGACTAATAAACAAAGGAAAATAAGGAAAAACATCTTAGGTGTGTATAATATCTCCAACACCCCCCTGAACACTACTATGGGGTAATGAAGAATGGGTCTTGGAAACTAAGGCCATGTTAGGTACCCATAAACATTGTAGCTAATGAACACTGAAAATAAAGTGAGGAAAGAGGGAAAACCTCATGGGAAACCCCCCCCGCAAGGTACAATGCATCAAAAGAAGAAAAGACAGTTGCTAAGCAACTGTGTCCTTCACTCCAAGACGGTCACATAGAGAGTAAAACTTTTTCTCAGTGAAGGGCTTGGTGAAGATGTCAGTATAATGTTCATACGAAGGATAGAACTGCAGGTCGTTGTTCCTCTCGTGGAATAGATCTCGAATGTAGTGCATATGGATCTCGATATTCTTTTTCCGATGTCGTTGTACTAGGTCTCTACAAAACTTGAGAGTACTCTAGTTGTCACACCAAATGATAGTTGGTCTATGGAACTGGATGCCCAACTTGCTAAGGAAGTTCTATAGCCACAATTCATGGATGGTGATGTTAACTACTCCTTTGTACTCGACCTCAGCTGAAGATAGAGCAATAGCAGACTACTTGTTTCTCAACCAACAAATAGGCCTAGAACCCAAACTAAGAGTGTATATGGATTTGGACTTGCGATCAGTGTTGTCTCCTGCCTAGTCAGAATCTGTGAAACCTATGAGATCTAATGCAAAGTTTGATGCATAATGATTCCCATAGTTGATGGTGCCATAAACGTACCGAAGGATATAATTTGTAGAATTCCAGTGTAACTCATGTGGCTCCTACATGTACTTGGAGATTGCTCCCACTACACATGATATGTATGGTTGGTTGTGGAAGAGATACAACAAACTCCCCACTAGATTTCTGTATAGAGTGTTGTCAACTAGTGGATTGTCTCGATCATCCTCAAGTCTCACCCCAGATAGGAAGGGGGTAGGGGAAGACTTGCAATCTGTCATGTGAAATCTCTCCATGAGATCCTAAGGATACCTGGCTTGAGATATCTTGATTCCTGAAGCATCTTAACTAATCTCGAGACCAAGGAAATAATGGAGTGGACCCATGTCCATCAGCAAAAACATTTCATGCATGATCCTCTTCAACACAACAATCAATGAAGTTGAGCATCCAGTGATCAAAACATCATCCACATAAAGAACTAGAATCAAAAGTGAATCAATAGTCTTAAGCATGTAGACATTTGGATCAGATTTGCTTCTCACAAAATTCTAGGACAACATGTAGGAGCCCATCTTGGCTGATCTGAAAATACGGGGCTGACTTGTTTTGTTATGCAAGCACCCTCTACTCCATTAAAATAAACTCCAGGACCTTGCTCAATGTCTTAGTTGTGCAAGAGAAATTATGTGTCAAGTCAAGGCTTTTCTTATGTCTTTATGTGTGAGGTTCTTTAAAAGGTTAAATGTTGTTTAAAGAAATACAATAGAAACATAAAGTGCAGCAAATATAACCAGAAAAATCACAACAATATAAATATGATAAAGGAGTTCACCCCCAACTAGGCTACATCTCCTTGAGCCTCCATCAATGGACTAGGTTCTCTGGGATTAATTTGTCAAAGATTCTTTTACAAGATGCTTCTCAACTCCAATGGATTTACTAATTGTATCATTGGATTCAAAATACATAAAAACCCCAAAAATGACTAATAGAACTCTGAAAATGGACCATGGCTCATCCAAGCATGACCTCTTCTACATGTGGCCTTGAGCTTTCCCTGAGCTTCCTTGTGGCAAAAAAACCTGTAAAAGTCCTCAAATGCCTCTAAAACCTGTCTCAATGTGTTCATAGCATAACAATTAGTCAAAAATGACTATTTTTTCATATAAAATAGACTTGGGCTCATCTGAGCATGACCTCCTCCATCAATGGTGGTCCTAAGCTCCCTAAAGCTCCCTGAAACTTCAATGGTGTAAACCCTGCAAAAGAAGTCTCCAAATGAATTTGAAAATTGTGCCAATGGATTCAGAACATCCAAAAACCCCTAGCTGGCCTTTTTCGACACCTCATTTGGCCAAAAAATGAAGAAGATAGGGCTCCTACCATTTTCCTCTTTCAAGCTTGTTGTCTCTGGTTCGCCAGTTCGCACTCCTATGTGAATAACCTGGCTTCTAAGCGTTTCTCATGCCTAAACCCAGCATGCGCTCCATTTCCACAATTCGCGCCAATTTGTCGAACAGTTATGGAACTAAGCCCCCAAACCACAAAGGTGTTGGGCGCATGGGAGGTCATGTGGCCATGCCCCAACGCCAAAATAGGCCCTCGTTGCAAGAATGATTGTGGGCTTGACAAGTGGCGAGCGCAAATGGCTAGTCGTTTGAACAAAATCCGTGTGCACTCCATTGTGGTGTGGTCATATGGGAACGAGTGTTAAAATCGGGGGTTGGGGCTAAGCCCCAGCCTGGACCCATGCCCAAATACACAACATGTGAATTTAAAAATATATACAATCATATATATAATAAGAAACACCATGTGGGCTAGTGGTAGCCCACCCATTTCCAAAGTGCTTCATCCATCAGGGAGATCCGGGGTTCGACCCCCATGGACTCCACTAAACTTTTAACTTACCAAAACAAGGTGCCACGTGGCAGCCCACACCTAGGCCACGTGGCACCACCCTATTGACCAATAAAATGCCACATGTCAAAACCCCATTCATCCACATGTCTGCCAATTAAATGCTTGCCACATCAACATCTTCCAAGTCATCATTTGACACATCAACACCTGCCACATGCATGGTCGTACCCCTGCCACGCCATCCTGTACGGACTGTACAGTCAACAACTTGTTTTTGCTTGTTTGGAAAATCGAACAAAACATGATATCTCACTCATCTGATGTTCGTTTAACCGCATTCGAAGTGCGTTGGGTTCGTGATGACGATGCCTATGCACCTATTTGTTTTGAAGCGATTCCGAACACTTTTATTTTGGGGCTAAAATTTGACCCTTGGTCCAGATTCTGATCACACCTTCCCACTAAAAGGATTTTGGACCCACAAAAGCTTATGATTATCTGTCTGAGCTTTAATACTCTTCTGCTTCCAAGTTCTATCAACTGATTCTACTTGAAAAGTCTTTTTGGCAATCACCTGGGTACCTTGACATGCCTTGCACTGCAACTAGCTATGTCCCTCAACCACTGTCCTCTGGTTGTTGCTAACCCACTGTTCTCTTTGTGCTTGGAAAACTACCAGCCTTCCCACTGAGAATCAAGTCCCTCTTGTGAACTCTTTGGTGTCAACACAATCTGCTCTACAATGGCTGCAAAAAAAAAACTTTCTTGCGACATCTTGTCACAAACCATGAAAACCATCAATCTTAAAAACAAACTTTATACAAGACTGAAAATGATGCCAACAAAGTCTTTTTTCTCTTGAAGCAAACGGTCGCATATTGTACTTCATCAAATCACATGGCGTTTTCTTGCATCTCGGTGTTCTCAAAATTGACTTACAAGCCAACAAACACCATTGACTAAACATAAGTCGACAAACATGATCGACACAACATCGTCGTCAAGACAACATCGACACAAGTCGAGACTCATTTGAAACATATCGACATTCCAAAAGTCGACATTCATGATACACAACCATGTCACAATCATGAGTCACTCATAATGAACTATCATCGGGTTCACTGTTTACACATACAAAATCACATGCATGTGCATAACTCTTCAACTCTCCTTCAAGTACAAACATAAGTACATAAACCCAAAACATCTGGGTACATAAGAGCTGAAAATGAAAAAGATAAATGGCTGCAACAAGTGAGTATCATACCCATCTTTTACATCCTCCTAACAAAGTTGTGCAACAACAAGAATGCCTTCAAAAGAATCGCATTCACATGCAAACTTGCATCATACAAGTTGTGATAAACTGTTGCAACTTGTCATACTTTCAAAAGAATTGCATACATAAGGCTGAAAAGTGCATCTACAAACAAATAAATGCAAGCCTTACTTGCTCAATAAATCTAACCATTTCTTACCAAGCCAATTCAATGGTGAATTTTTCTGCTGAAAATCCTCTTCTTGTGAATCATCTTGACTCACATCGATGATGGAATCTCCTCTTCCATTCTTGCCAGTCTTTTTATCCATCTGCTTCTTGTGCTGTGAATGAGCAGTTGGATGCAATGTCCAACATTGGTCAATGAGATGACCCCTCTTATGGCAGTGAGTGCAAATCTTTTGTATCTTCTTTTCAAGTTGCCTTTGCTTGGAAAGTTTCCTAAATGTGGTCAATCTTTTCCAACATCTTGAAATATGATGGTTATCTAAACCACAATATGTACATGGACTTTTTCTGCCATTTTTACATGCAAATTTACCATGCTTAACATAATCAAAAGCAACCGAATTATAGCGAGAAACATACCTTGAACATTCACCTTTATCGCCTTCTTGAGGAGGTGAATTTGAAGAGTTACCAACTCTCCTTTGAAGACAAACAACAATGTTCTTGTCCTCATGGCTGTCACAACTCTCTTGTTTCACACATTTGCATTCATCTTGAACACATAATTTGCATGCTTGAGGGATTGAACTTTCAACAAAAGTTGTTCTTGGAACTGTTTCCCTTGTCTCCTCAACTTTGGAATATGCTCCATTTTTTTGTTCATATCCAAGACCACAATACTTGGTCCTCTCCTCAACAACAATAGGCTCAACAATTCCTTGTGCATGCTTGCCTAACCCTCTACCTTCATAGCCCATTTTTAACAATAACTTGGACCCTATTTCTCTAGTGTGATTTTCAAAAACTCCAAAGCATTCATCTTGAGAGGAATTTGAAGAAAAACTAGCATTACATACCTCATGTTCATGCATGTACTTGGTAATTTTTTCCTTTGCCTCATGGATTTGAGTCTCCATCTCATGCAACTTTTCAAGAAGCTAGTGCTTCTCCTCCTTCATGGCCATCAACTGCTCTTGAATGACAATGCTCTCCTTCCTATCTTCCAACATCTCTTGCACCATATCTCTCATGGTTACAAACACCTTCAACATCTCTTTGTCAAAGAGCTTGTATAATGAATATGTATGAGAACTATTATTGTTTGAAGCTTCAAACAATAATAGAACTCTGAAAAAGGACCATGGCTCATCCAGGCATGACCTCTTCTAGATGTGGTCTTGAGCTTCCCTAAGTTTCCTTGTGGAAAAAACACCTGTAAAAGTCCTCAAATGCCTCTGAAACCTGTCCCAATGTGTTCAAAGCATAACAATTAGTCAAAAATGACTATTCAGTCACAGAAAATAGACTTGGGTTGATCTGAGCATGACCTCCATCAATGGTGGCCCTAAGCTCCCTAGAGCTCCTTGAAACTTCAATAGTGTAAAACATGCAAAATAAGTTTCCAAATGCCTTTGAAAACTGTGCCAATGGATTCAGAACATCCAAAAACCCCTAGCTGGGCTTTTTCGACACCTCATTTGGCCAAAAAATGAAGAAGATAGGCCTCTTGCCATTTTCCTCCTTCAAGCTTGTTGTCTTTGGTTCGCCAATATTGCACTCCTGTGTGAATAACCTGGCTTCTGGGATTTTCCCATGCCTAAATCCAACACGCACGTCATTTCCACAATTCGCGCCAATTTTTCGAATAGTTAGGGAACTAATCCCCCAAACCACAGAGGTGTTGGACGCATGGGGGGCCATGTGGCCACGTCCCAGCGCCAAAATAGACCCTCGTTGCAAGAATGACTGTGGCATTGACAAGTGGCAGACGCAAATGGCTAGTCGTTTGAACAAAATCCGTGTGCACTCCATTGCGGTGTGGTCATATGGGAATGAGTGTTAAAATCGGGGCCTGGGGCTAACCCCAACCTGGACCCGCACCCAAATACACAACATGCGAATTTAAAAATATATGCAATCATATATATAGTTAGAAACACCGAGTGGGCTAGTGGTAGCCCACCCATTTCCAAAGAGCTTCATCCATCGAGGAGATCTGGGGTTCAACCCCAATGGAATCCACTAAACTTTTAACTTACCAAAATAGGGTGCCACACGGCAGCCCACGCCTGGGCCACGTGGCACCACCTTATTGACCGATAAAATGCCATTTGTCGAAACCCCATTCATTCATGTGTCTACCAATTAAGTGCTTACCACGTTAGCATATGCCAAGTCATCATTTGACACGTTAGCACATTCCACGTGTGCGGTTGTACCCCTGCCACGTTAGCCTGTACGGATTGTACAATCAACAACTTTTTTTCCCTGTTTGGAAAATCGAATAGAACACGATATCTCACTCATCAGGTGTCTGTTTGACCTCGTTCAAAGTGCGTTGGGTTCGTGACGACAAGGCCTTCACACCTGTTTGTTTTGAAGCGATTCCTAACACTTTGATTTTTGGGCTAAAATTTGACCCCTGGTCCAGAGTCTGATCATTGGAATACCATGCTCTCGGTGTCTACTTGAGGTCATAGAGAAAATTCTTAAGCTTGAAAACCAAAGATGAATATTTTATGAAGCCAAGTGGTTGCTCCATGTAAATCTCCAATTAGAGATATCCATGAAGAAATGAATTCTTCACATCCATCTAATGGACTTTCCATCCTTTGGATACTGCAATAGCAAGGGACAAACAAATGGAGTCCATCTTTGCTATGGGAGTGAATGTCTCATCGTAGACTATGCCATGAACCTCTTGAAAACCTTTGGATACTACTCTTTCCTTGTATCTGCTAACATTTCCATTTGTTATGCTCTTTGTCCTATACACCCATCTGCATCTGACAAGCTTCCTTCCTAAAGGAATCAGAACTAGATTCCAAGTGTAGTTCTCGAGGAGGGAATTGTACTCCTCCTGCATGGTTGATTCCCAAAAGGGATTCCCTATAGCCTCACCATAGGTCTGCGGGTCTTAAGACTAAGCCACATAACATTGCATACTAAACATGGGCTTAGTGGATGTGATTACACAAGGGGGCTCCTCGAACTGAGATTGAGTCCTCCTGAGATTTGATGGATCCTCAACAAGATCTCCTACATCCTAAAGAGTGGTTTGTGCCCACTTGGTCCTATTTTCTGGCTCCTCATCTTCTTGTATTAACTATGCATACACATGTTTTGTATCCTATGAATCTGTATTGGAACTTATATCTAAAGTAGAGTCTGAATGTGCAGACTCATCATCTCGAAGTAGTCGAAGGAAAAAAAGTGCATGCATGCGGCTCATGTGGAGCATGCAAGAGACTTTCCTCAAAATAAAAACTACGCTCAATGATGAGCTTGTCTGTAGAGGGATCAATGAGTCTATATCCCTTCACACTATCTAGGTATCCAACAAATATACATGCAGTACTTTGAGGATCAAGTGCTTTCTTATTTTCAAAGGGAATCTGAGCCCATGCATGTGAGATGAAGACACAAAAGTGGGTGAATTCCGATTTGTTGCCACTCCAAGCCTCAAAAGGAGTCTTGTCCTTAAAATATCTATGAGATGATATATTTTGAATGTGATTGAAATAGTTAAGTGCCTCAACCCAAATCTTGGGAAGAAGTGAGCTTGCATGCAACATGCAAGAGGCCATCTCTTTGAGAGATCTATTTTTCCGCTCAAAAACCATATTTTGTTGTGGAGTATATGGTACTGTGTGTTGCAACTATATCCTAGCCTCAAGACAAAGATTCTGAAAATCTTTGTTTATGCACTCCCCCCCATTATCTGTGCGGAGGGATTTGATCTTTCTTCTTGATTGAGTCTCAACAAGTGCTTTGAACTCTTAGAGATGCTCAAAGACCTCATACTTCTACCCGAGAAAAAATATCCAAGTATAATGTGAGTAATCATCCAAAAATGTGAGCACATACCTTGCCTTGTTGATGGATGGATGTGAGAATGGACCCATGAGATCACTGTGAATCATATTTAATAGAGAGGAGGCCATGTGATCCTTCTCCTTTTTGAACTTCTCTTGAGGGTGCCTGCCAAGGACACATCCTTCACAAACCCCTTTGTAAAAGTGGATATCGGGTAATCTGGTGACCATCCCTTTCTTGCTAAGTTGTTGCATGTACCTAATGTTCAGGGGACCAAACCTCTCGTGCCATAATATACTATTGTCATCAACATGCGTAAGTAGTACAGAGGAATCAGGTTCAATAAACCTATGAAAAGTGTATATCCGAGATTGATGATTTACCTCCCCGACAACAATCCTGGAGTTGTCATGCATGTCAAATATGGACACTGAGTCTAGTGTGACCTCTACCTTTCTTCATGAGCCCGAGTGTGTAATCTGATACATCAAGAGAAGATTCACAGAAAGTTGACGAACATGGAGAACGTTCTCAAAATTTCCATAATCTAGTTCTACTCTCCCTTTTCCGACAAACTCTATCGGAGAGTCATCCCCCATGAGGATAGAAGGACAATTGCATGGAGTCAAAGAAGATAAGATATCCCGTGTGACATCCATATGGTGGGATGCACCTAAATCCACAATCCAGACATCAGGTGAAGATTGAACAACAACTAATGCATGATGATTACCTTTGGGAGCATGATCTTTTGACTTCTTCTTGGCACCCTCGGGAATTTGATCCCCAAGGTTGTTCTTTTAAATAATCTGAGTTATAAGGTCTATTTGCTTCTTCATGCATGCAGATTCTGGATGGAATCCTTGATTGCAGTAGGTACACTTATGTCCATTCTTCCATTTTCCACTTTGGATCCTAAGGAGTCATTGAAGGGTTTGGAGTACCCTTCCTTATTTTTTTTTTCATGCACCTTTTCGTTTCCTTTCTTTTTGGATTTCTGATGTTGAGAACTGTTGCCATCATGTGCAGCAAGTGCATGCACTTTGGAGTTTTTTATTACACCCATATTGATGAGTTTGTCTTGTTCTTGAATCAGGGGCTCAATGAAGGTCTCCAAAGAGGGCACAGTCCATGATGCTCCAGAAGTCAACCTCTAAGTGTGGAATGATAATCTAGACCAAGTTTTGACAAAATGGTGAGAACGATTCACTTGTCCTCCTTTGATTTATCGACCCCGCAAACCTTGAGTTGCAACAACAAATCCTTGTACCTTGTGAAGAAATCCTGGATGTTTTCAAATATTTTCGAATCTAATTGATACAAGAGGATCTAAAGAATTCTTGAAGAGGTCCAAGAGGGTCTAGAATTCTCACAGAAGTGCTAGGGGATCCATAAAAGCTCAAATTTTTACTTTCTGAAATTCTCTTAAAAATTACTTCATTGCATATAACTCGGTGATAGCTTTCCAACAATGCAAAAATTGCCTCAAACGAAGTTCATATGCAAAAGTTATGAGTAGTCAAAGTTCACGTCAAACAGGGCAAAGTCAAAGGTCAAGTTACAGGATGGCATCAACATGGTACAAGATGACATCAACAGGGTGACATGTGTCACCACTGCAAGGGTGACACATGTCACATGGCCTTACAACAAGTGATGTGGCATATCCAATTGGCAGCTGAGTTGGAAAGTAGTACCTCCAAGTGGACGAATCAATTGTCAACACATGGCAAAGGATAGCCAATGAGAGGCTTCCACGTGGAAGCCTCCCATTGGCCATTATTGGTTAATGTATGTCAAAATTTATGGAGTCGACGAGGGTTGAAACCATGACCTCCATAACCGCCGAAGACTTAACATAGCCCCCACTACCAAAGCGCCATAGCGTGTGACTTAACCTCCTTATGTCACATATTGTATTTAAGTTTATGTAATGTTTCATTCGACATGGGGAAGGGGTCGAGGGCTAAGCCCCCAACCCCTGGTTTGTTATTATTACATGTAACCCACATGTTATTCATGGAAGGGGCTAACAATATATCCATAGGAGTGTGTTATATGACCATATGTTATCTAAAACATATGGTTACATTTATAACATATAGTTATAACCACCATAAAACTTTAAGCATATAAATGAATATGTCAATAGATGAAAGGATCGCAAGGAATAGAACCCATGACCTCCGAAAAAATTAGCCACGATTCTAACCACTACACCTCGGTTACCACATTTTATGGATATGCCACCATAATTAGAATTAAGTTTCCTTAAATTGTGATCAAGAGTTAAGGGTCGGGCCTATTTAATGGGCGTGGATCCCAAGACTTGGATGCACACATCCCAATGTGCACAAAGTTAGAGTTATGCATGGATTTTGAGACAGGGCACATATTTCGAGACTATATGGATGCATTGAAGTATGTGCAAAGTACAAACAACGTTTTATGTTGCACTGTAAAACGTGCCATGAGGTACAGTGACAAAACCTAGGCAACTTTATACTCATTTTTCATGATTTTTTGTAAGGATCATGAATTTGAGGTCTATTTCTTGATTTGAGGTTATTCGTAATAGTATTATCTCAATTTTCCATTAATGAACATTTAATGCATTGTTTTGTGTGCCAATGAGGATAAAATTGAGCCAGTTTAGAAAGTGGCCGACTTTATAGTCAAATTTCTCATAATTTCACAAGGATTTCAATGGTGAAGTTATTTTCTTGTTTTTAGTAATGTAATTTAAGAGAATCCATTAAATTGGTACATGTGAGTCATTTTACATGTGGTTTTGATATTTGGAAATGATAAAGGCATATTTCATTGGACTAAAGGGAACTTAAAGTTGAAATAAAATTATGTAATTTGAGTTATTTTATTGTGTCATCTCATTTACAATTCAAGATATTCATTGGTATGAATGAATTTTATGTATAAACAAGCATTTTCACATGATGTTTTGCAAATATTCAAGTGATCTTCATTTACCGAATCTGATCGGATGTTTATATGTAATTAATAATTAATTGTACATCTAAGGATTTTTGGATCACTAATGCAAGTAATTGCACCTCGAGCATGTGGAATCTCATCTCATCTTATTTTCCAAAGATTACTTCCATGGTGGTCCAGATCTCGTTTGGATTTTTTCAAGAAGATACATGAAACAACAACTCAAGGGATATGTGCATGTAGAGGGCTTTGTAAGCCTCATCCATTCTATTGAGGTATTTGGATTTTTCAATGGTTGATGTGGGTTTTGTTTCTGTATCCATGGTTAACCTATACAATACTTTACATTAGAAAAAAATCTCCATCTTTTTGTTCCATTCAAAGTAGTTGTACAGTGTTAGCATGATAGACGATGAAGATTCCATTCTTCATGTGTTCTTCAATCTTCAGTACCTGCAAATAAAAAATGTTGGTGCACCTTCTTCCTATCGTCTTGTGGGATATGATACCATGTAGAATGTGGTTATTACGTGCACAATATATCTAGCTAGAATAAGAACGAAAACAAATTCCAAAAGTGAGAAGACAAGAGAAAAATTGGAGAGAAAAGAATAGAATTGTATTATACAAATGAATGATAATTTACACATAATATACTATGTATATCTCAATTAATGCAAACTGGAAGAGAAGCCAATGTGCCATAGTGGTGGTTTAGAGATATCTGGACACACACAGGAAGTTACCGAAGTTAACTGCCACCTACTCCTAGTTAACTAGTCATGTAGTCTTCAGTTAACTGAGTCACACATGTGGAAGTGAGAGAAACATATGCAATTTCTTGTGATAAAAACGAGGTTGTCATGCATGAGTAACTTCCACTAGTCTAACTAAGTGTAACTAACTCTAAACTAAAGATAATATTCTCCTAGAATGTAGGAGAGATTCCTAAAAATTAGGGGACCCTCAACAATGACTAATAAACATAGGAAAATAAGGAAAAATATCCTAGGTGTGTGTAATATTTCCAACAATTGGTTTATCCTTGGGATATGCATTATCTTTTTAAAAATGTGCTAGATCATATTTCATAGATAAAATTATCACTGTACTCTTTCTTCTCCTCTCTTAAGTACCTCGGAAATTTGTCGTTGCAATCTATTTTGCATACTTTGGGATTTTATAAGGGGTTTAATATGACTTAAATGGATTACGGATATTTGCTAGCAAAGGTAGAAATTTATCATTCTTTTAATGAGTGAATCTCTCTACCAATACATGTATTATATATATACAAATGACATTATCTTCTTCTATGATTTGAATAATGATGAGACACAAATTCATAAATTCATAAATTACTTGTATAAATCCTCTTGTGGCCATAAAAATGTATCTGATATCAGTCCAACAACTATAGAATATATTCCATGCATCATATGTGATGCTTCTTTTCTAGAGTCCAAGGATCTTCACTAGATATGTTCTAAATATATTTTTTAGACATTTTCTTTCCATATTCTATTGAATGAATGTTCTAATGTGTTGTGTAATATTCCATATATAAAAAAGTATGCAGAACAAAAATAAATAGCTAGAAATGGAAGATGGACAACAATATAACCATAACAACACCACAATAATACCAAAATGATACCAGAATAACACCAGAAAGAGCACTTTGATTACTGAGAGAAATGTTCACTTGCCTCTTCNATAGATTCTATTGAATTATGTGGAATCATTTTTCTCCTTTTTTAATTGGCCCATATAAAAGTTCATAAATCACTTCTCCAACTGCTTGTAGGATTTGATAGAGGTAACCCAACGTTAGGAATAATATACATGAGTGACACCCAACACTTTAGTGCATATCAGGGACTTGGTAGAGAGAGACATGCTCAAGAATCCACTTGTCAATTTTCTTGGCAAATCTTTGAAAAAAAACCTCTCATTGCTCCTTTGGAAATGCATGAAAAGAAAGAGGGATTCCTATGAATTTGAAAAATTGGTTAGATTGAATACAATTCCATCGTTGGTGCATGAACCACTTGAGGTTTTTTCTTTGACTCATCCATACATAGTGTTTTGGCCATCGAAAATTTGGACCCTAAATATTCATAGAAAATTTGAAGACAATCCAATGTATTAAGAAGGACACCTCCTCTTCTATTGAGGCGAGGAAATGATCATTACAAAAGTGCACATTGACTGGTTGGCCCCCCTTTCTATCAAGTAAATGGATTTTCCATGAATATTCGTCGCATATACAGCATGTGCGTCGTAAATTTGGTTTTGAGATATTGCACTCGTTGATATTACCACGGATTTTCGCCGCACGTTGCGACGGACTTTCATCACACATTCAGCAGTTGTGTTGTAAGTTATTGTCTTGGCATAAATTTGTGTCCCAATTGCGACGAAGTTTTGTTGTAATTGCCACATTTATTCGTTATTATTGTGACGATAGTTCGTCGTAATTGCAACGATGCATAGGGTTAACCGATATTGAAGGTGGTGACGTGTGGGGAGATAATTTAGTTGATGTTTCCACGCACACTTGGATCGTGGATATAGCGACGAAATTATTACGACAAAAAAAAATCTCGGCTTTCATGGAAATTGCAACGGATAAGTGTGGCAATATC
>JZKD02S1622586.1:78072-92301 GCA_000966675.3 Picea glauca | reverse complement strand
TTATCCATCAAACAAACTTGGGTCCATTACCCAAACCTGTGGTCTCCAACTTCTCATGGCCATAACTCTCTAACCGTGAGGAATTATGTGACGTTCCACATACCATCGGAAATGAAATGAAAATAACTACCCATATAGGATATTCTTCCTGACAAATTCATTTTCCTTCATCTCATTATTCCATAATTAAACATGGGTTCTCTTACTCCACAAAGCGTCTTCTTGTGAGGGCTTTCACCATAAGGGGACCACTTTGGAGTTCATCCATATTTACTTCTTATCAACCATGACAAAACAATAATGATTCATATTTACATCAAACACTATTGGGTCCATTAGCCAAAACTTTTTGCTACGGGTCTTTCTTCAAGGGTTGACATCAATGACAACCAACCTTAATCAACATAGATATCTCAGATTAGCATTGCATGTGGCACCACCATAGTGTGACACATGGCTTCAATGTGGCTTGGTTTTGGCATGACATGTCATGGTACTATGGAATTTTTCTTCGTGGGGAAGATCACCACCGGGCATCGGATATCGATACTTTCATATACGTTCTATAGACTTTTAAAACTCTCGATGCGTGACATCCCATCTAATAGTTCATTGTAGGGATGATATCAAAGGTCAATGATCGACGCCTGTCAATGACCAACACGGTCATTAACGAAAAGGTGGTCATTCATGTTGTGATCATGAGACATGCATCATGATCTGGTCATAGTGGACATCATACAACCGACACTGAGCTGGAACCTAGACAACACATCCTTGTGCATGACACTTCACTACCGGGACACTGGCCCACGAGGGTATTATAGTTATTTTACACCTTTGAATATTAAAACCAAATAAAATGGTCTAATGGGAACAAACCACACACATGGCTCTGCCACAACTAACCATCTAACATGACATGTGGCCCTATCATTTTCTGGCACCTTTGCGGACATGTGGCATTCATTTGGCATCACAAACCACCCTCTCAAAGTGACAAATCAACATGGCACATGGAATAGTCATGACTTGACAAGTGGAACTCCCATGTGGACTTGCATTGAGTACATGTCATCACAAACCACTCTCCTAGTCCATCCATGTAATGTCACCTATACATTGTCCATTGGTTGGGTGGCATCATCCCAAGATCTTTTGACCTCGACACATTGGTTGTCGAACAATTGACCCTTTCATATTTTTCATAGCTCCAAAACACTCGACCCGAGATTAACAAACACCTAGGACATGTGGCAGTACCACCATCAAACACTTGGAAAACATACAAAACTGCCACTCTTCTAGATAGAATGACACATGGTACTCAAATCACATGACACATGGCACAAAATTCCCTTAGATCTGTGTTCAGATATCCCACATCAACATCCAATGTGGCACTGCCACATTATGACAGATGGCTTCAGCGTGGCTTGCTTCTGGCATGACATGTCATGGTACGTGGAATTTCCACCCTGGGGTATGTCACCACTAGGCATCAGATATTGGGACCTTCACCTACATTCTATAAACTTTGAAAACTCTCGATGCTTGACATCCCATATGATCGTCCAATGGAGGGACGAGATCAAAGTTCATTGATCAACGTCTTTTGACAACCGACACGGTCGTTAACGAAAATGTGACCATTCATTCTCTGATCACGGGACACGCATTGTGACATGGTCATATCGAGCATCGGATAACCATCCCCCTAAAAAATTCATGAAACTAAACTCCCTGGTGGTCTAGGGTCCAATTGAATTTTCTCAACGAAGATTTAGCACTATTCCATAAAAGGAAACATGATCGATCCAACACCTAGAACACTACTCCCAACTACCGGCCTATCCATACTTCATATTGATTATCACTAGAGATCTCCCACTACTTCAAAAATTCACTATCCTGACTACATGATATTCTTTCTCATTTCCCAATAATACCATATCATCAATGGTCTCCATTCAAGCATCCAACGATCCAATGGACCAAATTTCTGGCACATTTACAAAGAAAATTCGACAGCTAAATAGGTTGTCTTTGGATAGCTAAAATTTAAGACAATCGTAACTGTCTTTTCCTCCATTACAACTCTGTCACGACTTTATAGAAATTTAATGAAAATTAATCAAGAACTTAGTACCAATCTTTAACACATTTATCTTGTGAAATATTCGCAAAAATTTAATAAGGAACTTTTCAAACTATTGATAAATCTCAGTTTCTTAAATCCAAAATTCTTAATTCAAACAATTTTCTGTGAGATTGCATTTAACGAGTTAGTATCATAAGATGTGTTTTATTATTTTTATTTTATATAGAATTGTTAGTTGTTTCTTTTAAATAAAACTTACACTTTGTCGATTATTTGTAGCAATTCACAAAGAAAGATGACTCGGAAAAGTAAAGAGAAACAACAAAATGTAAATGAAGACGACACTGAAAATGATATTGATTCACAATTTTTCTCTGATACTACATTCAATACCAACATGAGAAACAATATGGAGTGGAGCGAAATTTATGCATTCTTTGAACAAGGGGATTTCAGTGACGAACATGAATTAGATGTTGATGATTTGGTTGATATTAAATCATCGCAACTTCAAAAAATTGCTTCCAGACCAGCAATTGTACCCTATTATGACATGGTACGCTAGATAATCTCCCATACTAATATCTCTACATGTACTATTGTTAATTCATCACGCCAATTTGTTGGTTCATTTTGACCTGAAGATGTTAATAATATGTATAATTTAATCTAACATGTAGTCAATCTTGATGACAATTTCATTAACGAATTCATAAAGGAAAAAATAAAAAAAGAGGAGATGCAAATGGATCAGTAGATTAGATAATGGTGGTTTGACCCTGATTCTTTCAAAGTCATAGGTGACAAAATGTATCTTGTCACTAGACTAAATAAATCTCATATGTTAGTTGCCATAATGCTTTTTCTTCAATATGGTGAGAAAAATCCCTCCAGATTCAAGTTGAGTTGGGTCCCTCTCATCCACCAAGTTCTTGCAGGAAAGATTTTCAATTGGGCCCATGTACTTTCTGCCAATCTTAAACAAGAAGTACAAAAGTGTGAGCAAGCTCCTCTAGGATACTATCTAGGGTTTTTTATGTCTTCCTATTTGGTAGATGACATCTGTGCAGTCACCCCTTTCCATATTTTAGCTTGGAGTTGATCTCCATCTAAAGAACCATTTCATTTATATTGTTGTAAAATGTGGGAAATCAATTGTAAAAATCATTTCTATGACATCTGTAACTTTTTCATGATCCCATTGCATCTTGTTTTGAATCCCCAAGATTCAGTCAAGAGGCTATGAATTCCATAAAAGAAATAGGTAATTGGTTTATAGATGATGAATTTTTTTATATTAGGATCTTTGGCTCTGAAGGTCCCCCTCATATCTTTCCTATGTATGTCCCAAACATGCTAGCATTAAAATAAATTGCATACTAGATTGTGAGTGTCGGCATTGCAGTCACTTTGGATAAAAAATTGAAAAAGCAATGGCATGATTTCCCGATTTCACTAGGTATTTATACCTTGCCAAATCCACAACATGCTCAAAAATAGGTTGACCCACTAGATCAAATATGGCTGGCCCGTGACAACTTTAAGAGACACGCTCCAACAAAAGTTGTCAAAAAACATTGTGTTATGGTGAAAAGAAAAACATATATTCATGAAAATTGACCTTTTGACCTTTTTCTTTAGGGGGAAATGCACTACCATGAAGTAAGACAAAGAATTGATTCCATAAGAAATAGTCCTAATTTCTTGCACTTTATTGAATGTCAAGTTAACAGAAAGAGCTCTTTTATTAAGGAAAAGAAAATAATACGGGGAATTGTAGAAGTTTAGGAAAGTGAATAAGAAGATAAAAATGAAACAGAACCGAGTCTTGGTGCTTCTTCAACAGAAACATATATTGAAAAATATTCACAAGAAAACATTGTAATAGGAAAAGAAGACTCAAGCACAGGAAATACCCAGAATCCTACCAAACTGTCTGAGACAAACACGGAACTGAACATCGGCATAGACATCAACTTTTCCCAAATGACACTTGTCCACAATATTTTTCCTATCAATACTACTCCATTAACCTCAATTCCAGGAAGCATGGTTACCAGTTCTTTCAATCTTGACAACATTTCTCCTATACAAGATATTTTTCTGTCTTTAGACAATTTTTTCTTTGATGAAAAAACCAAAACTGTAGAAAAGAGAAGATCCAAAAAGAGGAAAGCGGCCCATGATGAAGAAATCACACAAGAAGTAACTCAATTATGGAACATTGCACATTTGGATGATGAATAATTTGCATAGTAAGTTGTTGACGCATTGGGGGCATTTTCCAATGCCAATAAATGGTCTATGACGAGATTAAGCAACCAACTAAGGAAAGAGATTAACAGAGTAAAGGAACTCGTCGAACACAAAAGGATACAAGAATACAATTGGCAACAGAAAAATGAATCTAAAGTCAAAGCCATCACAGAGGCAAACAATCTTTCTTTGAATATCATTCCAGAGTTGACATCAAAAATAGATGCAATTAAAATTGAACATGACATAGATCTAGTTACATTTGTTACAGAAAAAAAGAGAAAATCAGAAAATATTATCAAAAGAAAATAGATACGTTGAGTTTTCAACTAGAAGAGGTGAAAATAAGAAATGAGAGTTCATAAATCCTAAGCAAAGAAGCAATACAGCGTAATGCTAAATTATCATCTTTAGAGGTGTTGTTCTATTCAAGATTGTATTTGATCAAAGAACAACATGAAAAAATCATGCAGTTTTTGTTGAGTCCGAGTTACAATATAAAAACCAAAAATATCTCTAGGATGTTTTTGATAATTTGAAAATATGGGAGGCACAAAGCACCAGTTTACCACCAGGATACACGAAAATGTCTACAAAAGAAAAATTCCAAATGCAAGATTCACTTGATTCTTGGGAAGCAAGTTGTTTGTTTTTACACAATCTCATTGAGGAAACAAGTAAAAGTTGCTCAGTGTTATGGGATTCAACAATAGATATCATTGAATAATATGAATTGACCTATGTGCAATTTCGTGGAAAATCAGTTCCATTATCAAATTTTCTTACAGATATTCAACAACAAATAGACTCAAGGAAAAATAGTATTAACAGACTAAATTTATGGACCCTGGAAAGTGTTCAATAGCTTGCCAATCGTCCAACACAATGTTCAAAAACAATTGGCAATTTCTTATCCAATTTTTCAACCAAACAAGAGGGAATTGCTAGAAATATCTACTGATGCAAATTAAACAATGAAATTTCCCAACCCTCATTAATTGCAACCATGTTAGAGAGAGTTTTCTTATGGAAAAACCATGGACAAATGCAACCGAAAAAATGTCATCACAATTTTTACTGGAGCTCACCAAAATATCTCTCATTGATATCATTTATCAAATCAATTTCAAAAAGTCGTGCTTATTGATTCCACCCAAGCCAAAAAAAAATTATAGAATTTTTCATGTACACTCCTATTTATTGTAATTCTATAGAGAAAAACAACATTGAAGTTTCTAGAGAGAATAATATATGCATTGTTGTAAAATCCTTAATGTGTTAAGTTTTGAGAACCTGGAATTGCAGTGGTTGTATCATGTTTTACTAGTTTTAGTACTATTATTCTACACTAATGCAATGTTCATTTTTGAAACACATTGTTCTCTTTTTTCAGTTTTATTTATGGATACAAGCTTTATGTTCTGTGTTTCTGTACTCTTGTTATAATTTTTAGAAAATATTGTTGCTCACTCTTTAAATGAATTTGATAATATATCATGTGCAATTGGACAGGAGTTTCTATATTGAAAATTGTTCAACAACTATTTGTTTTACCTGTTAATGATATGCATAAGTCTAATTTACATTAATGAATATGAATATGTCAATTGATTTTTTTTCTTGCTATGTATTTGCTAAATTAAAGCTAACATACAACTACGTTACCAGTTATCAAGTTGTTTGAACTATTTTTGTGACGTAATAACAATTGGATATTTGATCACACCATTTTTGCACATTCTTTTCCAACTATTTTCCCATGCATGGACACATGTCAAAGTTCATAGATAAAGGAAGAATAGATACAATGAATAGAAACTGATTCACAGGAGAAATACACCAGATAAATGTTTCAATGCCTACCTAACTATTAAATAAATACAACCATACAGTGAGGATCCAATGCATCTCCAATCAAACTGATAATGTCATTAACTAAACAAGTGTTCAACTACTACTAACTAGAATTGACTCAATGGGATGGAAACGAGCTTAATAGTTGGAGATTACATTTAACAAAATGAAACATTCAAAATTCCTCTTTCTCACCATCATATCTTTTCATTACTCCATGAAGCACAAATTTTCATTTTCTTGAACAAAACTTGTACAAAAATATGCCTATGAACATTTTGTTTGAATGGAGTAGTTATAACAAAATGAAATAAAAGTCTTTGCAAAACATGAAGTCATTCTTTCAATAGCTGGAAGAGAACTCTCCATGTTTCCCTTGATGGATACTAGAATGACCTCATCTGTCTCAATGTAATATCTAGCTCAGTGTATCTCTCATATGTAGGAGCCTTTGAAAATAGAATTTTAATTTCCCAGAGAAGGTAGAAATCATGTCTCGACACATCCACAATAGTTTTCTCGCTTATGCTCTCATCCATGCCTTGTAACTTTCTCTCGTTTTGTCTCACTATGAACAATCTCTTTCTATAAATTTCGCTTGATAACAAAATTCCTTTCTCATTCAAAGTTGAAGGTAACCCCATCTTTACTAGGTTTTCAAATCTATTTTTGAAACAGTCAATGTTTTCCCTCACCATTAAGAATTTGTTCTCAGCAATTTTCAATAAATTCTTTTTGTAAAAATATTTTCAGCCTCCATAACCATTGTGGTTCTGTCTTTCACACCTTTTCTTTTTAATTCTTCAGTGGAATTAGAATTTAGGAACTTGATAATCTAGCTAGCAACCTCTGGTTGTGTTCCTAATTTATGAAATGATTTCTTTATAACTTCACCTACTTCATTTGTTAACAACATTTCATCATCAATTATCTTGAAATAATCCCATATCTTTCCAACTTCATTTATGATTTCATCCTAGATGATGTGTCTATCCCTTACCAGATAACATTTTCCATGCTATTTGTTCTTCAACTATTCGATGTATGTAAGCATATTAGATTTTATCTTTTCATATTTTGCAATGACTTTATCCTTGTCCTTCATATCCTCACCCTGTTTTGCAATTGTTCTCTTCAATTTTTCAATTTCAAATTCCTTTAGATCCAATTATACCAGTGCTTTTGACAATCCATCTATTGGATCTACTGATGTTATTGCACATAATGAAGTAAATCCTTCCTTTAAAATTTCCATCTGCTTTTGTTGCAACTCCATCTCTTCTTCCATTTTCACCATTTTCTACATGAGTTGATACTTCTTTGCTTGGATAGCCTGCAACTCTACAGTGTGGGCATGTTCGATTCCATGGATTTTAAGCCTGCTTGTCAATGCGTGGATCTTTGTTTCTTTATTTTTCACCAGGGCTTGCACACATGCCACGTCCTTTGGATTGGCTCCCAAGTTGATAACCCATTGTTCTAATTCCTCCACTCTTATGTGTCGCCTGCTTCTATTTTCCAACTTCTCATTTTTAAGTTGGTTTCTAAGATTCTCATTTATAACTTGCAGCTTCTTTATTCCCAAATTGGCAATCATCACATATTTATTCAACATTTCTCTAGTTTGTTTATGCAAATTCATTTTATCTTGTGGATGCACTGCATTGAGATCAATAGACACCTTTGTCACTTTCTTATGTTTTTTTGGCTCCGTCACTTCTATATTCAACCTACATTTTTCATAATCAACAATAGACAACATTCTTGTCTATGATCCTCCTTGATCAAATATTTTGGGAATAATGTCTTACCTCATATTTAAACTCATTTTTCTGATATCCATGAATTGATTAAAAAATCAATATTCTTTGATTGATTTGTAGTCTAAGACACTATTTCGTTCTGACCCTTTGTATTGTTGAGCTTCTCTTATGATAACACTTCCACAACTACAATAGGTTTTTTATCCACTGGTACTACTTCTTCTTGTAATTCTTGCTCTTTTTCTTCACCAAGAACCTTGGTCTTTTTACTTTTTTCCGACTTGTCTTCCTCTGTTTCTGAATCCTTTGAACTTGACTATGTATTATTTCTCTTATATGTCCCCTCAAACTTCTTCAGAGTCTCTGTTACTGGAGTTACTAGTATTTTACCATGTACTTGGAATATATTTTGCACATATTTCCATCTCTTATGGTTTGTAGGTCGCTCCACCTCCACTTTTCGCTCATGATGATAAGGATTCCGACCATGTGAAATCTCTTTGACGAAATCACAGCATGCGGGTCATATATTCATGTTTCTCCTTCTTGAAATCCCATATCTGAGAAAACCTTTGTTTCTACTTGCAATGTTGATCTGGAATTGACAATAAAAGGTTGTACCTCTTTTTTTCAATTTGAAAGTAGCCTTATATTTTCTTGATACAAAATAAACATCATATGAATTCAATATCTATATAATGTATTCAAGTGCAAAGATACTGGGAGTCAAGAAAATAGGTAAAAGAAAAGGTTGAAGTTCACATCCATATACTTTGATTTTGTTGGATCATGTTGTCATTGATGCCAATAGTTTGATTGATTGATGTCAAGTGATTGATTGATGTCAAAGGATTGATTGATTGATTATTGATGAACAATGTCTATGTATTGTCCTTGATGAGAATGATACATGTCAAAGTGGAAACCAATTGATGAAGATGGAACATTGATATGATGCATAGATGAAGATGGATCAATGAGTTGTCATTGATACATGATAAATATGGATTCTTTGATATATGATGCATATTTTGTTTGATGAAAAGATGACTCATTATTGTATTATCATGATTGATAAGATGCACAAATGGATGAACTCCAAAGTGGTCCCCTTATGGTAAAATCCCTCATGGGAATATGCTTTGCGGATTGAGTTATCCTAGAAAAATGGTTGAAGGACCCATGCTTGTATGTGGAATAATGATATGAATATCAATGAAGATGTTGGTGAAACTATCCTAGATGGATAGTTCTTGTCATGCCATTTCCAATGGTTTGTGGAATGTCACATCACTCCTCGCGGTTTGAGAGTTATGGCCTTACAAAGTTGAAGGACCCCCATATGAAGGCTTGAAGCCCCCAAGGTCAAAGAAGTCTAAGTGACCTAAAAGAAGAAATCATTATTTAAATGATAAAGTAAAGTGACAAAGTCAAGAAGATTATTTAAATGATTAAGGTGAAAAAATCAAGAAGGAATATTTAAATGATAAAGTATCGGAGAACTTTCTATTTATGGAAAGTGGTTAACACTAAAAATAAGGAAAAGAGGTTAAGTAACCTAGAAATGGGTCAAGTGACCTAGAAGATGAAAGTATAAATAAGAAGCTAGGATCTCTTTTGAGATGTACATTTTTTGGTGATCATCCTTTTTGTGGATCAATGGAGAGATTCTTGTGAGATTATCTTGTGGATTATTGATGGAAAGATTCTTGTGAGAGAATCTTTGGTGTGGATCTCTTGAGCATGATTGAAGATCTATTCCGAGGAATAAAGCGAGAGGAGGATCTCATGGATGCATCAAAGTTTCGGCAATGTCGAAGATCTTGACAGTAAAAGTCTCGGAGCTTCAGAAGCCCTAGTTTCTGAGGTATATGTGGGTTGTAATGGGACAGGGCACATACACACGCAAGATGTATGAGGATAGGGCATGTATAGTGGATGGAATGATGGAGATTTGTGTTTGAGTTGATGACTGGCTGTTGAATACTGAAGCAGGTTCCAGATCTGTATTCTATGGGCTCAGATCTGTCACTGAGACACTGGTATGGTTACATTATTGTCTTGATGGATACTATTGTTTGATGTGTTGTGAATGCTTAGGGAATTCTTGGTATGGCTTCTATGATGTGTTTCAATTTGGTTGATTTGGTTGATGGAGTGAGCAGTACTCTTGTGATTCATAGGTGACGTGATTGTTATGGTATACTAGTTGATTATACATGATTGAGATAGCATTCATATTGATTCATTGTGGAGCATAAGTAGACTATTGGAAAGCTTGGATTTGTTGTGATTGGATGGTGGTCATATTGGATAGTCAGAGACATAAGAGAATGATATATTGGTTGCAGAGGATCTGAGTTGATCTTGAAGGATAAACCCTAATAGTTCAGAAGGTATACGCAGGTTGTTGTATACACTAGCTGCATACACACGCAGGTTGTAGTGAGCCATAGCGCGTAAACACGCTGGCTGCACTACTGACAGGTCATGTACCTATTGACAGATTGATATATGTTGAGGATTGTTGCCTCATATCAGTTGGTGCTGAGGGTGTAAGCCGAGTCTTACATTATAGAGCTGGTGCTCTTGTAGAGTTGTACTCTATTCAGTTGTTGCTGGAAAACCCCCAGAGTGTTGTCCATAATAAAAAGAAAAATTGTACATACATCTTGTGTTCTTTGTGTTCCTTATGGTGATGACTTATTGATGATATATTGTTGATATATGTTCATATCTAACTGGTTATAAATGACAACAATGGGTAATGAGTAAATGTTAAATGTTAACTAAGGAGTTTTGTGTAAGAAGGAAGTTTTGGGAAAAAGAGCCCCACACTCATTCACCCCCCCTCTAAGTGTGGTAGGTGTGTCCAACAGATTTCACTGTAATTCTCAAATATACACGAGTCTCCTAGTCTCTTATCTACGCTATGTTGTAATAATTATTTGCATTCAGGAAAAAATCTCGGGGGGGATTTCATCATATATCACCTCGTAATATTTGGACATAAGCAAGTCAATATACTTTGAGAATCCAACATTCATACACCTCTTCTTAATCAAACTAGTCTAATGAATCACTGAGGTTGGGTTACCAATCTCATCTTTAACTCTTAATCCAAGCGATGCAAAATGAGTGGATTGAAAAAACAAGAACAAATGAACAAGGTAAGATTGGTATATGAAACTTCTAAGAGACTCAAATTCTGACAATTGATAATGAATTTGATCAGCTAAAAATTGGTTGTAATTGAATTTCGTCAAGGGCTTAGCTACAAGTACACAATCTTTCAATAATTTTTCTTGAAATTTCAGGAAATAAGTTAGATTCAAGAATAACGTTATCCCCTGGAACATAAACATTCTTGCATAGATAATACTATAATAGAACCACTCTATCATCAGGTTTCAACTCTCTGAAGCATTTGGCTAATACAAACTCATTTAACACTTCACTCTCAGGGTCTAATGGCCACCTTAACATTTCAACGATGGATTTGGCTGTCACTTCAATGAGTACATACCCATATATGGAAATTATAGCTCTTTTAGAGGGAATATACTTTGAGGCACTCCAGACCATGAACTCGGGAAAGTCATAGACTTTTAGAACCACAAGTTTTTCTAAATTTCATTCTGATGCATGATAATGATCGACCAAATCTCTAGAATTCTGCATAGCATCCTTGTATAATTCTAAGGAATCAAAAGATAGGAACTGATCAAAGATATCCTTCTCTTTTCCCACTAAATCCTCCTCCTTGGCATTTAAATTTTTCTTACTTTTATTGTGTTGGAAAATTTCCATTTTAATAACGAAAAAAAAAATAGTTAATGCAATTCTGGTTACCCATAGAGGAACTTTTTTCGCAAAGGACTCGACACACAACAATGCTACTATATCTTACCAAACACTTGGATTGTTCGTAAAACGAAGATAAACCACAACTTTTCGTCTTTACCCTCTTTTCAAATCAACTTTGGATACATCACAGGTTAGAATTTCCATTATATTTCGTCATATGGGACATGTGTTCAAGCCATGCCGATTACACTACTCACAAATGAAGCCACATGTGAAACTGCACTGCCATCTTGTTTATACCTTTGAACAACAACATCTGATCCAATGAAATCAATGCCACCCCGACATGTGAAATTGTCACAAACTATCCCATGCAACATCAGGTAGGCTAATCGCATAATGACACCTCTATTGATTAGAACCATTCTCGGGAACCTTTCCTATATCCTGAATACTGGCCCACCAACAAATTGGGATATCGACCACCGAAGTTACTGGCTCGTTGGAGACCCTCCTTCCAAACACAATCTTGTACACATAGGCATTGATACCCCACGATTCTGATATCCCAACATACCAAGTCACCACACACCATTCAATTTTTAACTTCATGAAACATTTACATTGTATAACAATGTGCAATGGATACTCATGTTTTCATAGAATATATCATATGTTTACTAGTTTTTTCCTCCTAGGCCTTCACTCATGTTCAGTTTCAAGAAAATCAATATATCATTTCTCATGCAACATAATGCAAATGGCATATCAACAGGGACTTCACCACTGCAGTGTCACTTTTTTTATTCTTTAATTATGTTTTTTAGTTTTTCATTTTATTTACTTTAAAAATTGCACTCAATTCTAATTTGAGTATGGGAATATTGCATAATAGATAATAGTGAAGAGTTAGTGATTTGTGAGTTAGTGAGTTAATCGTTGGTGGGTTGAAAATTAAGAATTTGTGGATTATGACTTAATGATTAATGAATTAGAAATTTAGTGGTTAGAGAATATGGTTAGGGAATATTGTGTGTCATTTTCTCAAGATATTATTTTTTATAACTTTCAAATTCTCAAAATTACTTTCAAATGTGAAAATGTAAAATATATATTTTTAAAATTGAAGGTTTTTTTGTCTTGTATCTTCTTTTTATTTTCTTGGTGACCCAAATTGGATTTACATAGCTACTATATCATTTTATTGGTTTTCTAGAATGAGGAAACAAAATTCTGGGTCATATCCTAAACATCTCATTGATGGACCAAAATTGAAAAATTCTCTAATTCATAGTCAAATAAATAGAACTGGTCTCATGGAAAATTTACCTTAAGGCCTTCATTGTATTTTATGGTTCGTTATCTTTCCAATGGTACTTTTTTGTTTTGTCAAACAAAATTTGTATGCAAAAGTTATACTCTCAAGAAAACAATGGTCTAGTTACTTCTCATAAATCCATGTCACTGCAATGTGGATGTGCCATGATTCACCCATGTAAAATTAGTAACATATTTTAAACCAGTAGATACTTCTAAAAACATTGTGAGAATCTGAAACCCTAATCCTAACATCTAAGAAATGATGTTAAAACCTAGAAAAGAAAAGAGTTTAATGCATTTTGTCATGAATTAATAATCTCTATATATGTCATATATATTGTACTCTAATTTAATTAGGAACAAAGACATAATCCTTCATAGTATCTCTAAGTTCTTCACATCAAGTTTCCCCAAGTAAATATTATGTTTGTTGTGTACCATTATATGTTATCACTATTATATTATGATAGTGTAAGAATTTATATAAAATATTATTTTTTTAATCACTAAACTTAAAAGAAATGTCATGCAAAAGTAATACCATTTACAAATCACTCAAAGCACTATATTTTACACATTATAATATTTTGATAATTGAAATCTTATCTTGTTTTTAAAAATGAAATTGAAAAAAAAAATTAAAAAATATATTAAAAAACAAATGAATAAAAGTGTACGGTAGAATTCATTATCTTCAAAATATAATAATTTTAGGTCATCTTTTTTCATGTTTGAGGTCAAATTGACATTGGTGTTGTTATTTTTGCAATGATGTTAATTCTACCATAACGTTATCAACATCACTATGGTGAAAAGCATGCATAGTGAGCATATATACTGCACATAGCAATCTCATAAAGCATAGAGGGATGTTGGATGTAAGGAAGACAAAGTGTCAAGGAAAAGCTAAAAAGCAAAAGGAGAAAGGTGAATAAGTGATAATGAAAACAAAGAGTTCGTTGTTCAAGAGTTGATAATTAGATTTTGAGGTTATATTAGTATTTCCTATTATAAGCATGTTGTTGTCGATCACTAAGCATAAATGGCCTGGCTTACTAGGTGAGATGGCAACTAGCCTTTTCTATATGCTTTGCAATTTTGAGAGTTTTTTTATTATTAAGTTAATTT
>JZKD02S1622586.1:55852-67912 GCA_000966675.3 Picea glauca | reverse complement strand
CACACTTCACATTGTGCACACACTTCCTTTGGTGAATTTTTGCATGTCAATTTTTGACCCAATTGTATAGTTTTTTTCCTTTTGAATGCATTTCAGTGTTGTAGGTGGACTAATTTCCTTTTTGAGTAAACAACAGCCTTTAAAATACAACATAATTTTAAAATCTATTAGAAACTTTTATTTTCTAGAAATTTTCCACACCAACATTAGATAGGATAGCACTTTGGAATAGATTGTAAGGCACACTCTCCAAAGCATCAAAACAAAAAATAGTATCTTGTGATATGGAGAGTACAAATCCACTTGCTACATTTTGTCCTGGGAAGCCCTTCTAACACAAGGGTCAATCACAAGGTCGCTTTAGGGCTGACAAAGTTACCCACCCTGCTTTGTTGGTCTTAGTGTAGAGATTGCATGTATTATTGGGGGTCACTTGAGAAGAAAATCCTATGGGGACCTTCTCAAGTCAATTTCAGGATTAGATACCCTCCCCTTGCGCATGGATTGGATTGTCGACTGCTTCCCTAGGAATCATTGTCGTAATTGGTAACCTTAGTGGCCTATCTCTTTAGAGTCTTTACACGAGGTGACTGTGGAGGGGAAAGTCTTCAAGGTACCTGGAATCGACGTTGGCCAAACTCACTCGAGCTCCTTGGAGGGTATACCCATGATTGTGTGTGGGAGCTTGCACCAAGGTGTAAGTCTATTAAGCAGGGCATCAACGTAACTTTTCCACCCACTTTATCCCATCCCCTTCTTGTATTGATTTCACGACGTTGGATTTCATCACCAACTAGTGACTTTGAAATAAGAAGGTTTATTTGTGTGTCTGATATCTAGATTTTATTAGTGAGTGTTGTTTGTTTCTCTAGTTGGCGGTAGCTTTCTTTCATTCTTTATTTGGTGCAACCAACATCGGACCTCGTCATTAACGTAGGATGCAAGGGTTACCTCCGGAAGATCTGGAAGAATATACTCCTTTGCTTCCTAACTCACAAGAGGGTTCGCCTAAAGGAGCAGTAAATAACGACGTAGCCTCTGAGATTGGAAGTTCTACTCCATTGGAGGAATCCATACTTCCCGTAAATCCGTTATTGAGTGTTGTACGATATCCACTTTTGCTCCGGATAAATTCATCGAGAGACGTTGTTGCTGAAGATTATACTGGAATACCTACTAGACCTCATGCAGAGTCTGGTGTAGACAATCCGCTCTTTGAGAGTGAGTCATTTAAAACTTCAATTCATACTGCTGGAAATTTTGATCCTAGCTCTTCTGGTCCTATTCATTCTCTTTGGAGAAATTCTTCAGGACAAGATATTTTGAAAAACTAGGAATGAGACATCTACGCTAGAGGACCTCAAATCAACCTATGGCATCACATACGTCTGTGACTTCTATTTCCTACATAGTACCCTTATATCATTTTATTGGCATGACCAGTAGCATTGTCATGGTCTTAGACCAATTGTTGGTTGGTTCTCATACAATCCTTTCTCTCCATCTCGCCAGCTCTACCATGGTCCCACAAGATGCGCATGTTTCTATCGGAAGTGCAGTAGCCACTCAAGATCCTATTGGAACACCACTTCCTCTTAGACCAAATTTGTCAATTCCACCTGGGTATCATGATCTAAATACTTATATTTCTAATCCTACCCAGAATCCATCCGAAGGGGATAATATTTTTGTTCCTCCTGGGTATAATTCTGCTAGTGGTTATGTTCCTACACCTACCCAGGTTCTCTCCGGGAGGCCTAGAATTCCTTCCCCAACATCACCTGGAGGATCTAATTTTCCTGGCCCAAGTAGCTCCAATAAAATTGGAGGCACAAGTCATTATGTCACTTCTGGTTTTGAAATTTCTGTTGGAATTCAACCTCAAGTTGGCGGGCAACCTCAAGTTGGGGGTCATAACCCAGTGTATGGGCAATATATCCCTCAATTATAGTCTCAACCTTGGAATTTTCCTTTCCAAGGAAATAAACAACTGCCTAGGGGGAAACCTCCTCAAGTTAATTCTTTTGTACCCCCTAATCTCGGGCAACCATATCTAGGTTCTATGAATCCCACCCGTGGTCAAGGTTTTCAATATAATGTTCCTTCCCAAGGAAGCTTACCTAATCAACCAAATCAAGTTGGATATTTGACTCAAAACCCTCCACCACTGAATTTGACAGGACCCCCTAACTATCTACAGATTGCTTATGGTCCTAATGGTATACCTACGGGACTACCTCCTCAGAATTACCAGTTTCCTCAAGTGAACAGACAACTTCCATTTCTTTCTACTTTGGATTTATCAGATTTGTCTAGGATTTTGAATGATCCTATATTGCACTCTCCTTATTGGTCATTCATACCTACCAAGTTATGATCATACATCTCTAAGTTTGACGGTCTATCAGGGGAAGACCCAAATAATCACGTCATGACTTTCCATATTTGGTGTTCATCCAACTCTTTGATGGATGACTCCATTAGATTACGTCTTTTTCAACGAACTCTGACAGGTTCGGCAGCCAAATGGTATATTGAATTTCCATGAGGATTCTTCAATGACTTCAATACTTTAGCTATGGATTTCTTAACGCATTACCAGCTACCAATCCGATACAAGACAGGAACCGAAATTTTGAGTTCATTTAAACAATCCTCATCCACTCACATTTTCGATCATATTCATGAGTGGATGAGGATAAGACATTTAATCAAAGTTCCCCTTCCCGATCAACTATTGGCCGAGTGGTTTATCAAGTCACTCATTGGCCCTATAGCCCATGATGTTACCATGGGTGGTGTTGTCACTGAAGAGTAGGTGATTATTCATGCTCAATACTTGGATCTCGTTTATTCACAAATGAGCACGCTATAAGATTTGATTCTTGATGCTCCTTGCTCATCTACAAATCCAACCCCAACACCTCCAGTAGCTTCTCATGTTGTTGATGGCGTGATTGGCACTTTCCACGCTGAGACTCGGTCTAAACAAGTCAATCATACCAATCCCAAGTCTAATATTTCTAATGTACAAAATAATCCTCCTCCAACTCCTTGTCCCAATAAAACTTCTGAAGTTAATTCGGTTTGATATACACCTACCGGTAAAAATCAAAATAAAAATAAAGGGAAGGGAAAGAATAGTGAGGAAAAACATAATAATAAACAATCTAATAAACCCAAAAATCATCCTGTTGATGACAAAGAAAATCATAAACCTCGTTATCCTTGTCTTATTTGTGGTGAGGATCATTATATGAAATATTGTCCATGATGTGTTGAGGTTACTAAGTTCCTGCAAGGGACTGGGACACCTCCTACACCTGTCGTTTTGTCACAACCTTTTCCTTCTCAGCAACAGGCCCAATTGGTCATTCATGACCAACATTCTCCCTCTACCACATCTTATGTAATTATGTGTATTGGTGACTCTAATAAGAATGAAGTTGCAGTCGATACTTGAGCCAAATATTATTCACCTTCGAAAGAGAAAGTTGATGATTCACCACCTCCGTTGGTTCAACCTCCTCCATCAACTTCACCTCCCAATGGTCCTTTTCATCTCAAACGACCGATTCTAGACACAGTTCTTCGTCCTCCTCCTAAGGGCATTGTTCGTAAGTCATCATTTAATTCTCATGCACATGCTACTCAAAACTACAATATTGTAGAAGATCTTGCGCGGGCACCTTCTGCGATGTCGGCTCTCTAAGTCCTTCAAAGTTTTCCTACTCAACGGAAGGAATTGTTAAAGGGTATTGGTGGAATTGATCCTACCGATACGAACTTGATAATATTTGACTTGGAATATCATGTTCCAAGGCTTCCTCCTCAATTAGTGTTTCAGATACAAGTTATTATGGAAAATAAGAATATTTGTCGAACCACTATTGACGAAGGAGCCTCAACTTGTGTCATGTCCTTCACTTGTTGGAAGGCCATTGGCTCTCCTGCCCTTACCGAGTCACACAATACTCTTAAAGCATTTAATGGTATAGGATTTAAACCTCATGGTGTTCTTCCTTCGATATCTATTATGTTAGAAGGCAAAGCGGTTACTGTTGAGGTTGAGGTATTTGATGCACCTCTCGATTACAACCTTCTATTTGGTCATAGTTGGATTGATTCCATGTGTGCAGTTGTTTCTATTCTTTTCTGTGTGATACGTTTCCCTCACCAAGGAAAAGTTGTTACTGTCGATCAACTTGCCTTCTTTAATTCTTATTCTCATACTAGTAAAGTACCTTTCATTGCGAAAACACCTCCTGGTTATGAGAATGTCGGTGTGGGTCTTTTAAAAGATTCAGCATTAATGGGTACGTTCCCCATTCCACCACTCAATATTTCTGCTCCTTTTGTCGCCTCAATTAACAAGATATCAACCATTGTTGGTGAAATCCCTGGGTCTTATGAACCTTGGATAGTACCTATCTCTGACGAATGTCTTCGTTACGAAGATAGAATGCCTTTAAGTCCAACAGAATTGGCTTATCAAGCTATTCAATCAACAACTCCCTCCCCTCATTCTCTCTTAGATACATCTCTAGATCCATTTCACGTAGTCTTTGACACCGATGAAATTATTATGAAATTCATGTCTATGGAAGATACCCTATGGGACGACGGGCATCATCATTCTATTCTCTTCCTGGAACCCGTGACTATAGAGAGTTATGAACGAATTTCAGATCCGTCTACTATTGCTACTTTTTCCCCTATTCCTGAACCAATACACGATGTTTTGTATGAAGGGAACTTGGGTAACATTTCACCCACCATCCCTTTAGATATTTTGATTAAACCTGGAGTCATGGAAAATGTTCACATCGGTGCCTCATGTTCTGTCAATGAGGTCCAGATTTATAAAGCTCTTTTCCAAGAATTATGTGATGTTTTTTCCTAGAGTTACGAAGAGATGTCAGGCATTGATCCAAATATTGTTGTACATGATATTAAGTCTTACCTAGACACTAAACTCATTCGACAAAGACTTCTCCTAGTACATCCATGAAAAGTTTTTGCTATTAAACTAGAAGTTGAAAAACTTCTTAAAGCTGGTTTTGTTTATCATGTGGCTTTGATTGATTGGGTATCTAATCTAGTTCCGGTTACGAAAAAAAAAGGCATGATCTGTGTTTGTGTAGATTATAGGGATATCAACAAGTCTCGTCCCAAGGAAAATTATCCGACCCCTTTCGTTGACCAGATTATTAACGACGGTGTCGGGAGTGAAATCTTCTCTTTAATGGATGGTTTCTCCGGCTATAATCAAATCAATATTTTACATGTGTACCAACATAAGACTACTTTTATCTGCCCTTGGGGAACCTTCGCATACTAGAAACTACCTTTTGGTCTCAAGAATATTGGTTCGACTTTTCAGCGCACTATGTCTTATGTTTTTCATCATATTAAGCACATTGTACAACCTTACCTAGATGATTTATCGGCGCATTCCTTGCGTCATCAAAATCACCCGACACATTTACAAGCCAATTTACTACGTTGTCGCTATTATCGCATATGATTGAATCCACATAAATGATTTTTTTGTGTGGAGTCTGGACAACTTCTTGGTTTTATCATTTCTAAAGATGGGATTAGGGTGGACCCTCTGAAGGTTGAATTTATTCTCAATTTTCCTCCTCCTTCTACATTGCGCCAACTCCAAAGTTTTCAAGGGAAGGCAAACGTTTTACCCAGATTCATCCCCAACTATGCTAAATTAACGAAAGGTTTTACTCGACTTCTTAAAAAGGGTCACGATTTTATATGGGACGACACTGCCAACAAAGCCTTTGAAGCTTTGAAGCTTTGAAACTTTCTTTAACCTGTACACCACTCTTATTTCCACCCGATTATAGTAGAGATTTTTTCTTATACTTAGCTACCTCAGAATCTACCATCACTATGGTTCTAGTCCAAGAGGATGATTCGCATGATGAACAAGTCATCTACTATTTGAGTCGGAGTCTCACGACTACCGAAACTAAATATTTTCATGTGGAGAAACTGGCCTTGGTAGTTTTTCAAGATGTTCAATGTTTATGTCATTATATCTTATTATGCAAAACCATTGTCATTTCCGATTGCAACCCTATGCAACACATCCTTACTCGACAATTGTTGGGGGAAAAATACTCCAAATGGATAGTTATTATATAGGAGTTTGATTTGGAATTTGAGCGTGTGTTGGCCCTTGACCAAGTTTAAGAGTACTTGGTCATACTTGACCACTTTTGGGATTATGATAGCTTGCCAAGGAAGAAGCGCAATGCAAAGAAGAAAATAAGGAAGCAAGACCTATTTTGGGTTCCATTTTAGGGTTATGGGTTGATGTAATGGGAAAGGGATGTCGGCCCGTGGGTTTACCCACGTTTAGGCCCATTTTGTAATCTATAAATAGGTAATGTAGATAGTAAGATAAGGAGGAGATAGTAATGTAGTACATCTATGTGATGTATGAATGAAAGCTTAGTGCTAGTAATTGGATTGGTGTGATCGGATGTATCTTAGAGTGCTTGGTGCATGAGATCGGGGAGCTAAGTGCAGGTTGTTATAGTCTGAAGAGAAAGGAAGAAGGATCTAGCGAGCTGCACAAATCTTTTGTCCTGTGCAAAGTAAGGGTCATTAGAGCTCTGTGTTGTAACTGCTTGACCGTGATAATATAAAGAAGGCTTTGTGGATGTAGCCCCAGTGTGGGGGTGAACCACGGTAACTGTGTGTATAGTGCTTTATGCTTCACTCTTATGTATTTATCTCTTTCTTGGCTAAGTTCTTGATGTGATTAAGTAGATCTAGTTATACTCTATGTTGTTGATGAATGAATGAACATTAGATCTGATATATGAGATGCTTAGTGCTTGATCTATTGAATCTAACCTATATTTTTGTGGATACGTACTAAATCATTCTTAGTATAAGTATTCACTACGATTCTCTATGCCTTATGCAAAGTATATTAATGAATGTGTGATAAGGAATAATTGTTGCTAAGTGCGTTGTAAGAAAGATAATCACAGATCTGTGTCCTAGCTAACGTTGCAAACACCTGAATTCTACAACCACCCCTGCCTCTACCTCGGGTGAGACTTCATATTTTTCGTAGGTGTTGCCGAAAGGGCCAGTAGTTAGGGCTTTGTTGGTGTGCTCTTAAGCGTTGAAGCCTGGGTCTGCCCCTGTGCCAACAAATGGTTTTGTTGCCGGGACCTGGAACTGTGATTGCTAGGAAATGAAGAAGAAGAAGCTTTGCGTGAAATAAGCTATGTGCGTAGATCTATTTCTCTAGTGTGCAGTGTTCTGTTTGACCTGTGAAGCTTTGTGCCAAGAAAAGGGGTCAGATATGAACAAAAAGAGATCAGATCTGAAGAAAAGAAGTTAGATCTGTGAAGAAAAAGGTAAGATATGTAAGCTCTATGCCTTGATAAAGGTAAGAATAGTTAAAAGTCTTAGATCTGGAAGCTTTGTGCTCTGCAAAAGTAAGATAACTGAAATTGATTTTGTTTCTAAAGCATGGATCTAGGTATGTTTGATAGATTATGTCCTAGCTTCAAAATTAGGGAATTAATAGATGAAAGAAAGTTTGATATGAATAGATCTGATAAATATAGTGATAGATATGCTATACCTATGCATCGAAAGAATGTATGGACTAACAAGTGGATGCAGGATCCTAGAAAAAAAAATTGCAGGCTAGCCACCATGATCCTAGTGCGTAGTAGAGAAGGAGTTAGGGAACATCTAAACGGACAAGAAGATTAACCCTCTGTTATAGTTGTAGACGACTGGGACATCTTGCTAAAGAATGCCCTGGGAGAAGACCTAGTTGCCTCTGTTGTAAGGCTATGGACCATGAAGTATTGGATTGCCCTAGAATGATTGCTAGGCTTGAGAAGCTGAATATGGAACAAGAAAACCCTGAGGGAGATAAAGAGACCAAGATTATAGTAGAAATCCATAAATAATCAGAAACGATATTGCTACAGATGAAAGATACCTTGAATGACTACCGACATGTTAGGCTATCAGAGATCTTCAAAGAAAAGGAGAAAATCAAAGCAAGAATAGGGGACTTTGACATTGACTGTAGTCTTGATGAAGAAGCGCAAGTGAAAATTATGCCAGAAAGAACTTGGGAAGCTATAGGGAAGCCTGCCATGATCCCTTCCCTAGGAGGAACAAGTTTCTTCAGAGGAAAACTCGTAAACCTATGTGGAAGGCTCACCCGGATACCTATGACTGTCAATGGAACTTCGACAGAGGAAGACTTTGAGATCATTAAATTTTTTGAAGACAACACCCCATTTACCATGCTCATAGGAAAACCCTAGATTGATAGAGAACATGCCAGATGAAGAGAAGAAGAGAAAGTTTTGGAACAGAAGAAGCAAGAGTTAAAAGTCTTTATGACCAGAAGGATCACGCACTTGATTAAAGAACATAAGATCAGATCACAGATATTTAATGTTAGTACCTCCGATGTCAAAGCTAAGAGAACACTTGAGGATCCACAGAAGATTGAGTTACCTATTTTTGACACAGAAGAAGTATTATCAAGGAATCCTAAGAAATATTTTCCACAGTGCGAAGTAACTAAGACCACATAAGATAAACATCAGAATAGTAAAAGAATTACTGAGATGAAACTCATTGGGAAGAAGGCTAGGAAGTTAAGAAAGAAAAGGGCTAATACTGTAAGGTTACAAGAGGTTCTAGAGGACACTTCACAGCAAGAAGAATTGCAAAATTGGAGCTTCGCCGAGATATCAGAACAATGACATAGAATACTTCGCCATGACGAAGCAATATAGTCGTTGGAACCGATATACCCGTTCGACCGCCGCTCTGAATAGATCGAAAAGAAATTATGGGTTACCACTAGACCGTTGGATAGCACTAGAACAGATAGAATGGATTTAATGAAGGCCCCATGTCCGTTGCAAGCAGACCGTTGCTGAGATTTCCTACTTAACATGTCGCGCCACGCACCAAGAATACTTTTTTCCAACTGAGAATATGAACGTGAACCCTGAGATTTACTTACTCTGAGATCATTGCCTTACTATTCGCTGTCATCTCTGAATTCCTTTTGCACCTGAGCCAGCTGACCCAAGTTTGTATGTCGAATGAACTCAACGCTGCTGAGAAAATTATTAAAGAAGTTATAATTGATTTAATGGCTGAGAGAGTCATGTCAGAATGCGAAATGTCTACAGGTGTACAGGCATCATCCTCGGGCATACTACCAGCTTCCCCCTCCACTTCCTGAGCAGGACCATCCTGACCGCCTTCAGAAAGATGATCTAAGCTAGGAAACAACTTCGCCACTATGAAGATGATCCCAAGCATCTTGCCTAAATATATCCCACCACTAAGCAGGCCAGTGAATCGAGAATCTGTACCCAGAGACTTCGACTATGCTGTAGTCACTACGTACCTCCCGAAAGGGATGCATGCAGTTCATGCTGACCAGGAGAAGCTCACCATGTTGAAATTCAGTGCTTTTAACCTTGGAGATTGCAAGGTATACAGTATGTTATCCCTGCACAAGTATTTGACTATTACAAAAGGAAAGAACCCCAAGATTGTGCAGCAGCAATGGACCCATAACCTTGCGTAGTCAACCTTCCTCAATGTAATGAAGATTCCACATTTCGGAATGCATCAGGAAGTAAATGTCTATGTTCGACTGTTGTTGTCTTGCTACCACGGAGGATACCTATGGTTTGACCGGCGCATCATCGTGGATCTAATTCTGATCAATCGGATCACTGGGCTAAGCATGTCGGGCCCTGACCCGCAAGACTTTTACCCTGGAAAGACTGCAGATCGTGCTCTTTATCAATGAATAAAAGACACATATGGCGATCTGGAGAAAGGCACACAAGGTTACAAGGTAGCCTCCATTGAGAATGCAACAGTACGCTTTGGTTGCTAGCTGATCCCAGGCAAGTTAGTCTGAAAAAACAGACCTACACAGGTAACCAGATTTGTAGTTGACCTCGTAGGGAAGTGTGTGGAGGGACTACAAATGAACTAGGCCAAATACCTTATAAATTAGTTAGAGCTTGACTGTAGACAAGCACAGAACCAAGGGTATGAGTTCCACTTTAGCTGGTTTCTCATACTCATCGCCTTCATCGCGTGGGAACTGCCCGAGGGAGCCACATTTTCGGAGATCGAACCCTTCGAACCCCTGGTCGCGAAGTTTTGTACGTTGTGGTACTCCAGTGACATGAACAAACAGTGGCAGTCCAATGTTGTCTTCCATGTGTACTACACTCAGTTGAGGAATGCCATTTAGTCTACACTGTGCATTACACCCAACACTCTTCATAGGTTTCAAACCTTGATGAAATTCAGTGCAGATCATCACTTCACCTACATCACAACACGTGCAAACGAGCACAAACAACAACTCCAGTCATATTATAAGATGACAAAAGATGACCTAGAGGAGATTACCAAGGAATGGTCGGCAGACCTCCTTGTTGCAGCAAACCCCGCAGAGATGTCCGACGTAGATAGCCCTGAAGCTATGTCGGATACACTAGGACCGCACAAGACTAAGAAGGAGGTGGAAGTTCAAGATATCCACAGCACATCCACAAAGACTGCTTCGCTCTCACCTGTGAAGGGAGGTGATGATGAAGAACTAAGGGGCAGAGAAGTTGAACAAAGCAAAGGCAAGGTTACCCCGCCTAGGGATGAGGCAGATCCCTCCAAGAAAAGGAAGATTACCCCACCGAGGCCCTCATCCAGAAAGAAAACTAAGGCCACCCGGACTATGCTTAAGACTACGCTTACCCCAGATGATTTTGACTTCTTAATTGTTGCACTGAATGATGTTTCATTAGAGCTCACAGAAAAGCAAGAAGCAAATCAGGAGGAACTATTCCACCTGATCACAGGCGAATTCAAAGAAGCACAACAGGCACTTCAGTCCAGCCAAGCAGTTTCTACGACGTTGTTAACAATGGAAATATCAGGAACAGGTGATGAGCCCACACAGTTACACTAGATCACCGAGAAAGTCGAAGCTCACCTTCGACAAGCTCAAGAAGACATAGCGAAAGCCACCCAGGCTTTGGCGCAAGAACAGAGCGCACATGAAGAGCAACGGAGAAAGGCGGAATAGGAGAAGCTTGGCTTACAATCCAAATGGGAGGAGGAAAAAGCCCAGTTACAGTAGAGCAAGGACTAGTTGCTAGCAGAACAACTTGAAACACAAGAAAGAGTTCACAAGGCATTGCGCTCTGTGACAATCATAGAAGTGAAGATGGAAGATTGTCTTCCACAGCAGGTGACCCAACTGGAAGCAGTAATCCAGCAACTTCAATAGCGCATCACAGATCTGGAGCTCCGCACCGTGCCTAAGACACCCCAAGAGACAAGAGATCTAAGAGAGGCCACTGCTCGAAGTGCAGTCGACCGATTAAAAACTTTGGCTTCAGAATGTAGGCAGCTAAGCACCAGAAGTGCCCAGACCTATGAAACCCTCGCAGAGAATCCAGAATTGCAGACACTGGAGGCATAGCTCCATGAAGAAAAGTAGAATGCAGATGTACTACAAGTGCAGTTGAATTCCATGAGCCCAGTCGAAAGAATGAAAAGGTTCGCAGAGCATTGCATAGCCCAACAACGAGTACACACACTACAAAGTAAAGTAATGGATGTCTCTCAACGACTACAACCACTCCAAGAGAAGGCATGTAAATTGTTCGTTGAACTTGAAAGCCAGGGAGATGAACTCGAGCAGGGTGTCATCACTGCAAAAAAATGCCTGGAAGTACTGCTCAATGACACAATAATCCAGGAATTTATTGAACAAGAGGTTGTCGCACTGCAGTAGGTCGAAGCCGCTCGAGCCAAGATCGAGGTGTTCAAAGCAGAATTGGTCAGACCTGAGTGACTCGAGACGAGTCACAGGTGAGTGTTTGATCCGAATTATTTTCGGCACGAAATGAGAGCGGAGATACAATAAAGAAATGCACAGAGATATCGCGTATATCCAGTAATATAACAGAAATATATCAGAGATGCAACCATAAACACAGAGAT
>JZKD02S1622586.1:35220-54521 GCA_000966675.3 Picea glauca | reverse complement strand
ATATATCAGAGATGCAACCATAAACACAGAGATACAGTAATACATGATTTCTATTAATGAAATAAATGTACAGAGACTGTAAAAATATAGAGTGAAAGACTCGCTAGAATGGTGGAAGCTTATCTCTGAGAAGAGATGTGATGGCTACTCTCATTCGCAAGAAGATGGTTACAATGAGGCTCTGGAGGCCTTTTTACAATAATTGGGAATGCCAAAATTCCTAGACATCCAAAAACCTAACCCTAGGAGATGAAGTGCCAAAAGTCATGTGGACCCCGTTTGGGTAAGTTGGTGCATCAACTTCTCGGGGTCGTAACTTTTGCATACGATCTCTGTTTTAGGCATGTGATAGCTCGTTGGAAAGGTATCGTCGAGGAGATTCATTTTGGGGGATCAATCATGCCTTTGGCTATCATTGAGAACCTCTATCTCGAAAAAACTTCATTTAGGCCCTCAAAATGGCCCTGGAAGTGAAAACTTGCTAAAAATAGTAAATTGCCAAAATGGCAAGAAAACTGTTTTGAGCCATTTGGAAAAGGTGGGTGGCCCTCGATATCCACCTGGATCAGTGTTGGGGGCCTGTTGGCCCTTGACCAAGTTTAAGATTACTTGGTCATACTTGACCACTTTTGGGACTACGAAAGCTTGCCAAGGAAGGAGTGAAACGCGAAGCAGAAAATAAGGAAGCAAGACCTATTTTGGGGTCCATTTTAGGGCTTTGGATTGATGTAATGGGAAAGGGATGTCGACCTATGGGTTTACCCACGTTTAGGACTATTTTGTGATCTATAAATAGGCAATGTAGATAGTAATATAAGGAGGAGATAGTAATGTAGTACATATATGTGATGTATGAATGAAATCTTAGTGCTAGTAATTGGATCTGTGTGATCGGATGTATCTTAGAGTGCTCGGTGCATGAGATAGGAGAGATAAGTGTAGGTTGTTATAGTCTAAAGAGAAAGGAAGAAGGATCTAGCGAGTTGTGCAGATCTTTTGTCCTGTGCAAAGTAAGGATCATTAAAGCTCTGTGTTATAACTGCTTGACCGTGATAATATAAAGAAGGCTTTGTGGACGTAGCCCCAGGGTGGGGGTGAACCACAGTAACTCTGTGTATAGTGCTTTGTGCTTCGCTCTTATGTATTTATCTCTTTCTTGGCTAAGTGATTGATGTGATTAAGTAGATCTAGTTATGTTTTGTATTGTTGATGAATGAATGAACATTAGATCTGATATATGAGATGCTTAGTGCTTGATATATTGAATCTAACCTATATTTCTATGGATAAGTACTGAATCATTCTTAGTATAAGTATTCACTGTGATTCTCTGTGCCTTATGAAAAGTATATTAATGATTGTATGCTAAGGAATAATTGTTTCTAAGTGCACTGTAAGAAACATAATCATAGATCTATGTCCCATCTAAGGTTGCAGACACCCAAGTCATGCAACCACCCCTGCCTCTAACTCGGGTGAGACTTCATTTTCTCCGCAGGTGTTGCTAAAAGGGCTGATAGTTAGGGATTTTTTGGTGCACTCTTGAGCGTTGAACCCTGGGTTTGCCCCTGTGCCAACAGCCTGCCAAATCAAATAAATATTTGGTTTTTTTCAAATTGATATGTGACCTTCCCTCTATTGAGATAGAAACTATGGCAGAGGATTCCTTTCCCGATGAGTCTCTCTTTATGATCAATTCTGATGACATATGGCATGGAGACATTATCATTTATCTCCAAACCCAAAATTTATGGCCCGATATTTCTAGTGTGGATCGTCGTCGTATTCAGTATCAAGCCCGTCAATAGATTATCCTTTGTGATACCCTTTATTGTTGTGGTATTGATTCAATTTTTCGACGATGCCTAAACTATGATGAAGCTGAGAAAGATTTGAATGATTGTCATTCTGGATCATGTGGCAGTCATATGTTTGGGTATGCCACTGCCCAAAAGATCTTACGAGATGGTTACTTTTGGCCTTCATTGTTTAAGGATTGCATTATTATCGTCCAAAAATTCCATGTTTGTCAAACGTATAACAATAAGATTCGATCTCATCCTGCTCATCTTTACCCTGTAGTTTCCATTGGTCCATTCACTAAATGGGGCATTGACTTCATGACATGTAATCCTCACTCGGTAAGGGGGCATGGATACACCATCGTAGTCATGGATTATTTCACTAAATGGGCCGAGGCGATGCCTACATTTGATAATACCAGGAAAACTGCAGTTTTGTTCATATTCAATCATATAGTTACTAGATTTGGTGTCCCTCAAGCCATCGTCATTGACCATGGTAGTCATTTTCACAATTTCATGATGTCTAAACTTACCGAGAAGTTGGCTCTTCTACATGAAAGCTCAACACCTTACTATCCACAGGCCAATGTCCAGGTTAAAGCAATTAACAAAGTTCTTACTACTATGCTTCAACGGATGATAGGAATTCACAAGTCAAGCTGGCACATGATTCTCTTCTCTGCATTGTGGGCCTATCAGACATCTATTAAATCTTCCATGGGGTTCACACCTTTCCAGTTAGTATATGGTATTGAAGCTATTCTGGCGATTGAATGTGAAATCTCATCTTTGAAACTAGTTGTCGAACTTCTCCCTAACACCTCAACTGAAGAGGAATGTCTCTTTTACTTTATGCAATTATATAGGACTCGATGTGATGCTTCCTTAGTCATTGAAATTCAGAAGAAGCGTGTCAAAGATCAATATGACAAGCATGTCAAACCACATGTTTTTTCTAAGGGTGATTTAGTTCTTCTTTACAAACATGATCGTGACTTATTAGGGGCCAATAAATTCTAGCCTATGTGGCATGGCCCTTATATTGTGAAACAAGTGTTGGAGAAAGGGGCTTATGAGTTGGTAGATTATGATGGAATTCCTTTGAGTGAACCCAGAAATGGGCTTTACTTGAAGAAGTATTATGCTTAAAATATTTTTCCATGAGTGTTGTGTATTTTTAGTGTACTATAATCTAGTGTGCTTTTTCATTTTTGTTATGCCTTGATTACCTTTCATTTTTCTTGGTTTCCATATGTCAGTTTCTTCGCTACCCTATATCAATTTTTTTGATGGTGCTAGTTGCAGTACTCAAAACCTAGCGTCTGTTGCATGGGCAATCTATGCACCTATGAATGAGTTGATCAGTCTACATGGTGTTTGCCTTGGTCATGCAACTAATAATATTGTTGAATACAGTGAAGTTATCGAATTATTAACTGATGCCATTTCATTTGGCATTTGTAATCTTATTGTATGACTTGATTCATATTTAGTAGTGCTACAGTTAAGTAACATTTATTCCATTCGAATTCCTACTTTTTTAAGGGTATTTTTAAGAATTCACCTCTTGGAAAGACATTTTGATTATATCGAATATCAACATATTCCTAGATATCTAAACACATTAACATATGCATTGGATAATTATGTGTTAGACAGACATTTGAGACATTTATAAATCCAAACACACATCTAAAAAAGACAAGACAATAGAAAATTTATATTAATAACGATAAAAGTTACAAAAAGTGTTTTGTCCAAGGTCCAAAAGATCAAAAAGTGAATTTCATGGCTTCATGTATAAAAAGCATCAAGGATGTTGCTCGTTGTAACAAACCACTCTACGGAGAAGTAGACCAATAGATGCAGATACACCAAATGTATGGCAATGATAGTGCCTAGGAAGTTCGTCCACTGTGGCATCAGGGATATTCATGGTTAATCTGTCTAGGTTCTTCTCAATCGCCTCGAGATCTGTGAAGACCACCCATGCTAAAGCACCTCTCTCTCCTCGCCTTTGAATGGGAGATGATTCCAAAGGATGATAAGGCCCCACATCTACATTATTAAGAGCACTTTATTAGTCTTGGATAGATGACACAAAAACATTTTATATAATTAAAATATCAAAAACATCATATAATGAAAATTTTCCTTCTTACCTATGTCTCCCCACTGAGATCCCTCAAGAAGAGCTAAGTCAGGATCCCCGCAGAAATTTGTCCCAGTGTACGCATAGTCCTCCACCATGATTAGTTGATTCCTTAGCCATTGGAAGAAAACATCATCATACTTGACGATAGGAACGCCATTGTGACGAGCCATTAGGTCCACCCACCTCTTCATCCATGGATCCTGTGGAGAGGGTATACCCCACTCCACTTGTAGACGTAGGATGGGGACCCTCTCCAAGAAGAAGGACACCAAAATGGACACGTAAACAAATTGTTTCAACCGATCATTTCAACACTTTTTTAGTTGATTTTTCATGTTCTTCAAGACACCCTCACACCAATTGAATACCCTAGGTTCCATGCACTCTATGTCATATTGAAAATGGCTTTGCAAAGCCATGTGGGGATATACACTCCCTGCCATCTGGGTAATGGTATAAAGGATTGTACGCAATGGTAAATCTTGAACATCTCTAATGGCCACCTTGCCACTATGTTTTTCCGTACCTGGCACACAATGGTGAGAAACATAGTAATCCATGGGTTCTCCTCCACCCTTGATTCCCGAGAGTGAAACTCGAGAGACTCAGTGAGATAAACCTGTCAGAAAGTAAATATCCTCTATGTCCAATGTGAGTGTATGCACACCCACACAGAAGGCTTTTCGTTCACATCCCACATGTGAACCAGATACTCTAGCAATCTCAGTTGGGCTCTCATGACATGAATTTTGAATAACTTGAGTAATCTGCATTGCCTAAGTGCGATAATTATGCCTGGTTCATTCTCGGAAAAATAATCTTCTTCTTCATGCTCTCGTTCTCGCCACTCAAGCATTTTGACCAATGAAATCTTGCCAAGGAACATCAAAATAAGATTAGAATCATAAAATATCCATTCTTGGAAGTTTCCCTAGTTATTTTTATCTTTTCAAAAGTTGATTTCCGATCGTCGCAAGGTAGCGCTTTCATGTAGAGTGATATCGTCGCACCCTATCTTTGAGCCCCCTGTGACGATTCCAGATCGTCGCAGTTCATGATACTGTGGACCTGCAATGTTCTAAAAGCATAGGTACCCCCAAAAAATCGACCCAAACTTAACAATAAAGCAATAAAAACACAATTTTAAACCATGAAAAGATAAAGAAGCAGAAAATCACCTTTTTTATGGAGACGATTTGCAAAATGAACCACCAGGCACTCCGGAATCGACAGTTGAAATTTGGGAGGGAAAGAGGGTTTTGGGCACTATTTTGGGTAAAATTGCAAATGAAATGGTAAAAGGGTTGTTTTAGCCTATTTTATTGTTTTTTACCATATTTTATTGCAAAATTAAATTACTTTTTATATTTTACCCATGCCCTAAAGTCTAACAACTTTGTGAAGTGTTTTATTTTACAGATTAAAATTTCTAAGGACGAGACGTGTTAGCACCAGAAGTCACCTCTGGATTGCAGCATAGGTAAGCCCAGTACCCATGAGTTTATATGTCATGGTTAATCGATTTAAAGAGGTCAGATGGGGCAGACTCGAGAGAATATCGTTTTAACTCAAAAAACTGGGGCAGTATTTACAAGCAAATGAGTTCTCGATCAACTTCAACCAGTAAGTTCTAGTAAGGGTGAGTAGGAGGAAGAAATTGAGAAGAAGATGTAAAGGTTTTCTCTGGACATCAGGTCTTCTAGCAGCCTAAGGAGGAAAAACTCTAAAAATAAGATCCTCTTGAATTTGAAGTTTCAGGAAACTAAAAATGCTATAACTTCATTGCAATCAAACATTTATTACAACACAGTCACCACAATCCATATGAATCCTTCAATCATGAACATTCAATATCATATGCATATAATATGGAAATAGAAGTTGGCTTTCATTAATCAAGAAATCGCATATGAGGTTACATAACCAAAGAACCAGAGATTCATTAAAACATTACAATATGGGATCTTAGCTCGACCATCGACCTTAACAAAATATCAAAACCAAGTATTTATACTTAGAACAACTTGCCACCACTAGGAGTATGACCTAGCTATAGCAATCAAGGCTTTGTCTCTATATCCTTTTCTGTCAAGATGCACTTGCATTCTTCTTTCGCACATGAGCTCAGCTCAGTATAGGCTTTGCAGGAGCATCCGTTGACAAGGGGACTTTGTGTTGACAGTCTGCTTCCATGGCCAATTTTTCCATGCTTTCCATTTATGGGGTGAAACGAGGTTTCAACCACCTCCCCCATTTACATTAACTACTTTCATCGGGATCAGGATGAATCCTGACACTCATGAATGTTCCAAGAGATGTTCATGACTCCTTCAAGTCAACCCTGATGCCTCGAGACCACGCAGATCTTCCTCTATGAAAAATATGAAAACTTTCAGCCTTGGCGCAGCTTCTCTCCATCACTTCACGTGACCTCGGACCATGACCTGGGCTCCTATGTGAAATTTAGGGATTTCTCATTTCAGGAGTCTTCACTCCACTTGATTCCAAATATCTCGATGCTCGATTCTTTGAAATAGCCCATCTAGATCAAAGGTCGAATATGCTACAAATTTAACGGCCAGGATGCTTGCTCGAAAACCTCAGCCACTCGTCACTCAACAGGCACTTTCACTTATTTATGTCCCTGCTCCCCATATAACCATGGGCTGGATCGTGGGCCCAACTCTTGGGCACTTTGCGACTTCACATTTAGCGACTCTACACTATGCTCCATGCTAAAACCTCTGAGTCACTAAATCACGAAGTCAGATCTCGTGCCACGCGCCTCTTTGAATCAAACGGCCCAAATGAATATCGACATTTTGGGACTTCGACATTTCGGGACTTGGGAAATCTTCGCTTCCCTCACTTCATCTTTCCCGAAATGAGCTTCTCCATGATTCGGATCTGGTGCCACGCATCCTGTTGGATCAGACGACTCCTGTTGATTTCGGATTTCGGAGGTTCAGATCCTTTACAAATAACTTCAACAACGTTCCGAACTCTCGATTCTCGCTCTTGTTATTCATCATCGATCTCTGATATTTGACATGAAAATTCCTTCGCCCAACTGAACTTGCTCTCTCACTTGATTTGAGTCCATATCAGCTTGCTCTAAGTGTTGCGCTTGTGCTCACTATTTCGGCCTGTATAAATAATTACTTGGACGACTGGTCGAGGGCTTGGGAAAGAGTAGGATCAATGAAAGAGGTAGAGAAGGTAGTGATTGACCTGGAGAAAACAAATCATGGGGCCAAGACTTCTCAGAAAGGATTACACAAAACAATAGGTTGCCCAAACGACCAAGGATAAACACAGATCAAATTACAATCCGAAAGGGGAAAAACTTAAGATTTGGTTGGAGAAAAGGAGAGAGACAGGGAAAAACTATAGACTTAGGTAGACACCACAAACCCACAAGACTTTGAAAATTTTATATGATAACATTTTTTGGCTCCATAGGGGATGGCATGCTCCTTGCAAGCTGCCAAGAAAAGTAGTTCCAGTTCCTTAGTATTGGGTTATGGAGTCTAGCTATTTAAAAAAAAAAATCATAAAAACAAGAATGGTATTTACAATGGTGGGACACCGACTTCGACTTTAAACAAAAAACTTTTTTAGAAAGTGCCCATTAACAGGGCCACCAAAAAATTCATCACCCTCCAAATTATGCAACCTGTAAGTATTATTAGGGAATATCTCAGAGATTCTGAAGGGGTCGATCCACAAGGCATCAAATTTACCATGCTTTCCTTTGTCCTTCTTGGGTGCATCCCATTTTAGCACTAGATCTCCCAACTGGAAATCCTCCTTTATTACTTTCCTGTCAAATGAGAACATGAACATCTTCATTAAGAAATCCAATGAGAACATGAACATATTCATTAAGAAATCCTCATGATGTATCTCACACTGATGCATGAGTTTATGAAACTCATGGAAATGCCGAGCAGAGTTGTCCTTTTTACATTCTCTAAATATGGGAAAATAATCACCCCATTCATCCATAGTACAGACAACATTAGGAAAACCAGGAACAACAGAAAAATTAAAAGGAGCAAACCTCCCAGCTAGGATTTTGTTCATTTCGAATCAGTGGAGTCCCCAGTTGATTCTTTAACCATGGAGTCGTTAGGTGAATGACATGAAGTAGGAGTGTGTCTGGCCTTTGTTCACCATCAAAGACCAGATCTGATCGTTGTGTTCTCCCAAGGGCTACCAGGTGTAGCCAGAAGTAGCCACACTAAAATAGTGGAGTTGAGACAGTGGAGTCACCTCATTGGAGTCGCCAGGTGAAAGCGCAATCTTCAAAGGTTCTGATGTCTGATGCACCTTCAGAATCAGAAGTTCATTGTCATTCTATCCCAGGGAAATGTCTTCAATTCGTTCCTCGGCAACGATGATAGAAATGTTAGCACCAGAAGTCACCTATGGATTACAGCAGAGGTAAGCCCAATACCCATCAGTGTTTGGGGTGGATGTTGGTTTAAATGTGGATGTTCAATGGCCAAAACTCAACAACATGAAATATGTTCAACACAGAACTAGACAGGAAATGCACAGGGAAGTGAGGGGCACATTAACTTCAGTCAGTAAATTGAGTTAAAGTGAGAGCAGAGAGAAGACTTAGAAGAAAGGGTGAAGGAGACTGCTCTGGGCATCAGGCCTTCCAACAACTCAGAGAAGAAAACCCGAGCTCAAGATTATTCTTGAGCTCAAATTCAGACATTGAAATATGTCTACAAGGGACATAGTTACACATGTAGTATGATCAAACCTCCATCATCCTGCAACTGCAACAGCTCGAATGGATCCTCCATGCCCAAGCCATTCAATGTGAGAAGGAAACAGATATACTGGGAAATGAATAAAACTGACCATGATAGCACACTATAATCAAACCTCCATTACAATAGTATAACAATCCTCGACTGAATCATCCATGCCCGAGTGTTTCATACATCTTTACAGACAAAATGAAAGAGAAAGGAAGATGACTTCTATTAACATGAAAGTATCAAGTCGATTACATAACCAGAGAACAGCTCTGGCAGAACAAATTACAAATTGGAGCTTTTCTCAACAAAAGAACCCTCCCAAAATCACAGAACTCCTCCTATATACTCAAAATATTTCGTCACTACAATAGAGGCATGCTCGAGCTTCTCGTCCATACGCTGCGTCCTCTTGGTCAGATTGTGCATGCAGTCTTCTCTGCACACGCAAGCTCAGACTGCTAGAGCTGACAGTCTGCCTTCACGGTCAAACTGCTCTGACCCTCCATTCATGGGGGAGATGATGTTTCAACTACCTCCCCAACTTTCATTAACCGCTTCATCGGGATCAGAACAAGGCCGAGTCAATTTGGCACCTGGAGAACGTGGCGACCCTTTCTGCAGCAACATCGACGCTTTGGCCCTGGGCGTAGCTCATGTGAACTCTGCACCTTTACCTGCATATGACCTCGGGCCATGACCCAATACTTATCCCTTATGAAATTTCAGGATTTCACGTTTCGGGAGAATCGAGGCACTGCTTCCTGTCAAACCTCTGATTCGCAAAACCGCGATTTCGGGATTTCTTGTTTCGCAAACTTGCATCGTGCTCCATGCTAAAAACCTGACTTGTGAAATCACAATTTCTCTTATCTGTTGCCACGTGCCCCTCTGGTTTAGATGACCCAGATCTTCTTCGCATTTTGGGACTTGGGGCTTCGTGCCTTCCTCACTTCAAAATTTTTGGAGTGGCATTCTCTGTTGTCCCAATATGTGCATGCCTTAACACATCACCCCCCGACTTCGGATGAAACACATTTGTGGGTTTTTTAAGCCCACTTATTTAGCATTTGGTCATTTAAGGGCCAAATCCTAAGGGAAAACACCCCGCTACTAGAATATGTGATAACAAGACGTTTGACTCAGGTCCACCATTTATTATTATTTTTTCGTGTTTTTTCTTATGAACATATGCTTTTAGGGTTTTTTTGGAAAAACTTCGAGCAGAGTCTTAGTTATTTCTCATGCTCGTGAAACCATGAGAATGCAATCGAGTAATCTTTTTTCATTTTTTCGAACTCACATTGGTAATACTAAAAATGAACCATATGGAATATCCTTTAAGCTCTTTTCAAGCTCTCTAAAAACATGAAAAGATAGTCGAGCGACCATGTTATTTTCATGCTCGTAAAAGTATTTGAAGAAAACATTTGATGAGTGGTAGATTATCTCTTTTTCGGTCTCATCAAACTAACTTACAAAAAAGGACCTTATGGAGTTCTCTTTAAGTGTTTTTCAGACTCTTTAAACATGAAAAACCCCTGAGTTTTCTTTCTTTGGACTCCTTCTTAGGGTTCATTAAAATTACTCCGAGGGACTCGTCCGAAGGATGAGCTTACATCACAAGCATATATTATGCTCCTCAAGCTTGCATAAAAATAAAGAGGTACTCGCCAGAAATGGTGGGAGAAATTGGGAAGAAATGTGTCATTGTATTTGTGTTAGTGGCAATAAATTCGCTCTTGAACATGACACCCCCTTCATCATTGTATTTGGGTAGGGAAATCCATTTTTCTCTCGTTTGACCATCCACAAGTTCATATGTTGGGTCCTCCTTTGAGTCAATGTTGCCAAGCCAATTGTCATGTCGTTCATATGTTCAAAAGAAGTCCAACCTAAACAATCCTTCTATTGATTCGGTCATCTGCAGTTATAAATTTTCTACCATGTTAGCCTCCCCTGAGTCAGTTCTGAATCACTTCATACTTTGATCTCCTTCAAATATGTTACATATTCTGTGTCATTTATGGGGGGATACATCAAGGCCCTCCTCATGTCGTTCATATGTTCAAAAGAATTCCAATCTAAACAATCCTTCTATCAAGTCAGCCATTTGCAGTTATAAATTTTCTACCATGTCGGCCTCCCCTGAGTCAGTTCTGAATCACTTCATACTTTGATCTACTTCAAATATGTTACATATTTCGTGTCATTGATGGGGGATACATCAAGGCCCTCCTATGACGAGTCTTTTTCTGTCGACTTCAACTCATTATCTGGGAACAAAACTTAGAAATCACATTGGTACCTTGGAACCTGCATGCCTCAATGGCAGGTTTCCTCGCTTTCAACAGTAGGTTTACATCATTGGCCCCTGATTGGAAGATTGCATCCAGTGTTCAACTTCAACTCATTTATTCACACTTGTTGGATTGTACTAGGAGTACCTTGGGAGTCATTGACATCAATGGTGATTTAACTCACACTTGTTAACAGTTTTCATTAATGATCAGTAATCAAGTGGTTTCTACCATGTTCGACTTCGACGCCTATAATCACATGGCTAGATTTGTACTTAGAGACGATGGAATTGAAGACTCTAGATCTCATCATATTGGTCCATGTTTCGATGGAGTATTCATAAGTTTGTACTGACACATAGATCCACTATGTATGTCTCGTGGCTATGTTCGAATTTGAATTCTTTTAGAGCATAGATCCATAGTGTAGTCCTTGTGGCTATATTGAATATGATAACATAGATCCACAGTGTATGTTTAGTGGACATGACTCACTTGACACATATGATTAGAGTCACTTGTAGTCTAAGTATGGAAATGCCTACCTCAAAAGATGGTATATTATTATGCAAATGCTTGATTGTTTGCAGGTTCTCGATCGATGCACTCCTTGTTTTCAATACACACATTCTACAACATATTTCAGTTGTTACAGGTTCCAACTTCATACATTGGGGGGCATTCTTTTACACATTATTTTTGTCACCCTAGTGATCAAATGACGACATGTGCTTAACTCACTTTCGTATTCCCTAAAAATATTAAAAGAGACTTTCTCCAAGAGAAAAGTGGTTTTATTTTCCTCCTTCAAAAACTGTGACAAGGAAGATCATCGCATCCTGCTCTATTCTCGGGGTGCAGTGATGCTTGATCATCACACTCTGCACCAAATACGGACTACAACGTCGTCAAAAAATTCTTGTGCATAGGGTGCGACGATGATTAAGCAAGGGGAAAAGTCAAAATTTGCGAATGTTCTAGAAAGAAATCTTCTAGAAGATGAGGTGGCCTCCGATCAGTTTGGATATTACTCGCTTCTCTCATTTAGTGGGATCATCATAATATCCTCATCCATCCCTCTTTCACCCTATATAAGGAGGGATCTCTCATGGAAAAGGTTGATGTTTTCATATGCATGAAGAGTTCTGCTATAGATTATACTTGAGATAGCTTTGCTTTAGCTCTCTACGTCAGATGGTGGATCTTCTTCATCAAATGAATTGGAGAAAAGGTGTGCTTGTTGGAGAAAAGAGACATTGAAAGGGATCTTTCAACATCAAGGCATGGGTTGTATTCTCCACTTTCCATTTTAATATATTGCAACAATACATTTCTTCCCTATAAAGGTGTCTTGGCTTTTATTATATAACTCCTTGAACTTAATACATAGAATTCATTAGAATATATATATCTTTGTTCTCTCTCTCTTTGTTGGTTTTTGCTTCTTAAACAAGTTCACCATCCTGCAAATCCAAATATGGAGTGACAAGGATGACACTAGCGATGATCAAGCATCATTTAAAAGGTATGTCTCATTCCTCTCTAAACTAGTTTATATGACAATGAAGTCTAAGGTGAAGTTTGTATTATTTTTTGTTTTGTTCTAGCATCTTTTGGAAGTTAGGGAGATCAGTTTGTGTCTGCACTTATCGATTTGTCCGATAATAACTGCAGTGATCAAATGTCCAAAATTTTATTAGTTAAAATTGTGTAGTAATTTCACAACCGAGATGCAGGAGGTAGGTTTGCACTGCAGAATTTCTCTTATGTGTATGTTCTATTTTTTCCAGTAGCAATGGTTAGGGTTTGGAGAGTTCCTATGGAAAAGGGTTTACCTTATGTTATAGCTCTCTAATATACTGGTGGGGTCCAACAATAGTACTCGACCCAATATCTCAGGGAACCAACTAAGGAGGCTCGATCGTACCCTTAGTTGTACTACCCAATTACTAAGGTATGCTAGAGTATTCTTCCTTAGTATTGTTCTTGGTGCCACTATAGTAGTCAGACCACCAATAGGATGATCAATAGTTGGTTTCAGGAGACCTCCCAGACTCCTTATATACCCAAGGGTACGTAGGAGTGAATGGTCATGTACAAGTACTATCTAATGTGGTACTACTCAAAGGGGTACCAATAGGGGTTACACAGGTTTCCAACAAGGTGAAATAGTGTGTTTCGAGTAGCCCATGAAACTGATTGTATTTCGTGTGTGTAGTATTCGTGAATTGCAACTTTTCCCACCGAACGATAGATCACTATGCTTTAAGACGTTGGTAGTACATGTCTCTAGCCTGTAAATTTTTTTGTCTAAAATTCTACAAAGGAAAGTGCTCTAATACCACTTGTAAGCTACTAGATATATTATGCAAAGAAAAAATATAATTTTTTATGACAAGCATCAACAAAAGAGTAGAATAAAGAGAACAAGAACATCGAAGATGATACCTTTATTTATATAAATCCAAGTTCACTTGCCTCTTCAAGGGAGAAACCTCTAGCAAAGCAAAGCTCAATTAAAAAATAATTCTCAAGACAAAACTTTCTCATGCTTTCTACTCCTAATTATATTATTTATGTCTTGTAGAGAACATTCTAGAGCAAGATCTTTCTAGAAGAGGAAACTTCTATTAAGTCTTCTTACATTAGACGTGTTCATATTATTACATAGGCCTTACTTACTAATGTCGACCTTTATTATATAGAAAACATATTATTCTATCTACATGAGGGGTTAGGGATGTTAGGTCCCTAACATATTCTCACTACATTTTCCTGTTATATAGCTATCGAATGATGGTTCATTTGTCAAATGGAGTCTATATGCAAAAATTATTCCCTTGGCAAAGTAATGGTCCAACTATTCCTTGTAGGTCCATGTGGCAACCATGTCACCGCACCATGATTTACCCATGTGGAGTTGTAACATATGTGAACCCACTAGATAATTCTAGAAGCATATTGAGAATCTAAAACCCTAACCTTAATAGCCAAGGAAACATGAACTAAAACCCTAGCCAAAAGGAAGGAAAGTGTCCAAAGATAATTTTAAGAATGGAAATTTATCTAAGAATGCAAAAACCCGACTAATCTTATTAGTCCTTAATATGCAAAATATAAAATGTTTGGGGATATTTTTGTAAAAATATTCAAATTTCTAAGGATTTTATATAGTTTTAAAAAAAATGGACTATTTTTAAGGTAAAATAATTTTATTCTATAGAATTTGGGTGAATCAATTTAAGAAAAAATAGAAATTGGCAAATCTTTCTTTTTGAAAAAGCATGGAAAATTATCCCATGGACGATATATAGCCCCTAAAATTTTCACTGAAAATGTTTCCACACCTTTTGTAGTGATTTGATGTTCCATCCAAGAGAAACTACCAAGAAGAAGAGTATTCTATAGGAGATTGTAGTAGATCATTGTGTCTCATACATAGCTCTAGAGTGAGTTTAAAAATCTTTATATTTTGCATTGTACTCTCATTTGATTAGCAAGGAAGGAATAGTCCTTCATATTTTAACTAGACATTTCCACATAGATATTCTAGCTAGGTATTCCATTCTTATTTCTAGTAGTTAAATAATTTGTATGGCATGTTATTTTTTTAAATCCCTAGAATACAAAAAAAAAACTAATCATGAAATCAATGATAGAGTCATTATAGTTGATGTAAGATCTGATAATCAAGGATAGAGTCATTATAGTTGATGTAAGATCTGATTTGTTGAACCAACCATTGAATCAAGGCAATTTAGAAATGATTCAAAACACTATTTTTATGATTTTAAAAATTTTCAAGCTATATTTCTCATATCATAAAAAAATAAATTATAACATTTTGATAATCAAAATTTTAGCTTTTTTGATTTTTTATAAAACAAAATAAAAAAGTGAATAGTTTTTTTTTAATTTCTACTAAATTTTAAAAATAAATGTAAAAATATTAGTTTTAAAAAAATGTATCCTAAAATTCCTCATCTTCAAAGTAAATAAATAATTGTAGGGCATCTTTTTCTATTTTAAAGAAAAAGTTGATAGTGATGTTATTTCTACAATGAAGTTAATTCTACAACAGTGTTGTTAATAAGAGGACAACAAAGTGTGCTCAGTGAACATGGAGAGTGCATACATAACAGTCCATAAAGCGTTGAGAGATGTTGGGCATAGGATAAAGTGGTAATTGAAAGCTAAAGAGCCCAAGAAGAAAGTAAAGTGACAAGAAAAACAAAGTGGAGTAAAGGTTAAAATAAGCACTGACAGAGAGCATAGTGTAAATGTACATATATTCTAATAACAAGAATGTGTAGATAATTGTTTTATGTTTGCGATTATGGTTTTATTAAATTGTTTAAAATAGTAATATCGATTAAATTTTAAAGTTATATTAGTATTAATTTTAGTTAATATTAAACACATGTAATAATTTAATTAGTGTATTAGGTTGATTGATAGAACTATAAGAATTATTGGACATATGACGAAGTGCTAAGTAAAAGCTAAAAAAAAACCAAGGAAAAAAGTAAAGTGATAAGGAAACAAAGTAAAGGGTGGTTTGATAATCAGTTTCCAAAAAAATAGGATGGTTCAGTGAATAAAGGTTGATCAACCAATTGAAAGTTATAGAACCGAGAGAGCATACAGTGAATATAGGTTGACCAACAAATTGAAAGTTACAGATGTAATCAGTGGAGTATAGGTTAAAATAAACTCCAAGAGAGCATGCTGTAAATGTACATATATTCTTAGTAGGTTGACCAACCAATAGTAAGTGGAGTATAGGTTAAAATAAACTGCAAGAAGAGAGCATACTGTAAATGTACATATATTCTTAGTAGGTTGACCAACCAATTGAAAGTTGTTATAGCTGTAATCAGTGGTGGAGTAAAGGTTAAGATAGGCACTGACAGAGCGTATTGTAAATGACAAGAATGTGTAGACAATTGTTTTATGCTTGTGTTTATGGTTTTATTAAGTTGTTTAAGAAAACGATCAAATTTTAGAATAGTTAAAACTGAATTGTTTGAAGTATTGATTCCTTTACTATAAAATAGTCAGTTCTGATTTTCTCATTTTAGGGTCCAGTAAAGAAGTATAGATTTGAGAGGGAAACTTGGTGGGGACATCAGAAAATCAGATATTTAAAACAAATAAGTTGTAGTACATTTTGAAGGTTTATTGTGTTAATTTTTATTTTGATGGGTTGAAATTAAAATTCATTAACATTAATTTTGATTAATATTAAGCATCATGTAGTAAGCTAATTATTGTCTAACTGATAGATTAATACATTCTATCCATTAAATGATGAATAGTGTACATCACACTGACAAAATGTACAAAATATATAGCTTAATATCAACCATTACCCAATCCCTTTTTGTTTATCAACAGAGAATTTGTGATGGAGTGGGCTAACTCGAGCAATCTTCCCTCTGGAGTTACTTTTCCTGCACGTTTTTGGGCAATGCAGTTTTGAATTTCCAGTCAATCTAGAAATCTGATCGATTTTTTGAACATCTGGGTTGATTTAAAATGGGACAAAACCTCTAAGATGAGGTTTTGAAGTACATGAAACTTTCATCCATACCAAACTCAAACTACCTCTGAAAATCTAACCTAATTCAAGCCCATTTTTTTTACATGTAAAGAAGGAAGATTGCTCTCTAATTAATTTAATCCATTTGTGACAAGGTAGGTTCAAATCATAGCTCCGGAAAACTTAGATCAACCAAAATATGAGAACTCTCTGAGTGTTCTGCGCATCTATTATCAAACACGCTACACAACTTGAATTCATCACATCATGGGATGATGGTCTCAAGCCTCATTAATTACAATTCCCATCAATCACATGAAAGTTGTCTCTTATCAGTGGATTCAATGAACCTCTAGGCGAAGACCATGACGTCACTTCAATAAAATTCATTGGGCCAAAGTGCAGGAAACGAGGAGAACCTCAATATGCAAACCCCGGTTCATTTCCAGTGGGCTGGGTGTAATTTTACCACCGTTTTCATGTCATCCAGAAGGAGCCGAGAGCCCACGTGAGAGTCATGTGAAACGATGCTACACGTCCAAATTATACAAGGTTGACAAACAGTGTCCCGTCCTGGTGTGAACATTAAAGCCACAGCGGCGGCGGAGAGAGAGAGCGCGCGAATAAAAACACTGTATACGTTTCTCATCATTTTAATGGCACAGGGTGCGGGGCCCGTGAGGTACACCGCCCATTCGAATCGATACAAGTAACTTTTAACCGATTTCATTGCCCATCACTGTCTGTGTAATCTGTCTCTCTTCCTCTGCAAAAAAAATGAAAAAATTATGCACTTATACCTAGCTTTGATGCATTTATACCTATATTTTCCTTTACACGTTGTTCTTTTTTTTGTCTGTTTTGGGATGAGCGTTGACTGTGTGCAGATGGATGTGATATTAAACTGTAAGAGCAGCACCGCCCTTGAACAACTGCAGCTCAAACACAATGACCGACCCATCCATCCCACCCATACCGTATCTGTCCATGTCTTCCACTTTTCACAGACAATTCCAAGCTATACGACATGTCACCTGGCCCTTTCAAAGCAAAGTAATATATCTTCCTTTGTCTTGTCGTGGATAGACAAGACAAAGTATCTCCCGGCTGCAACCTACTGAATCAAGCTGTTCTCAACAACATGAGGTCACAGCTTGGAGCATGTGGCAATGAGAGGTGGACTTGTGTTGACCAGAGATAAAAACATGATTCCTTGGATATTAAATAAATGGTGGTAGTACTCCATTATGAGAATTGAAAATTTCGTTAGGATCATGATTTTGGTACAATGTGATTCAACCATCTCGTAGCATGTGCCTGTTGTTTTTCTGGTTTTGTTTGTGGCAAGTGGTATTTCAGTAGCATGCATCTCATATTTCAATAAAAAAAATTATGATGTATTTCATGAAATATATGTATAAAACATTAAAGAGTCTTGTATATTATATTTTGGAAAAATATATTATTTATGGGGATTGAATTTGGGTGGGAAAGATAATAAGTATTTCTTACAATCATTTAAATTAAATCAATTGACTTAATTAGAATATACAAAAAAAATTTAACGATTCTTATTTTTTTAACACTTGTCCAATTAATGATGAAATTTGGCAAACAAATTATCAGTCATAGGACAGTTTTCCTATCAAATATAAACAAGTTTTTTTTAAATGGTTATTTATTTAAAAAAAAAAAAACTTAAAATGGATAATACAGATATTAATATTAAAACTGTAATGCTGCCTTTGATACAACAAATCTTACCTTCAATTATGTGTGAAGTTGTTAAGTTGACAAAGCATAAAACCATTATGTGCAAGTTTCAGACAGGCACAGTGAATTAATCACCACTTGACCCTCTTAGTATTGTAATGAGAATGATTTAGGCACAGTGAATTAATCACCACTTGACCCTCTTAGTATTGTAATGAGAATGATTTATGGACATGGAGTGAGGTCCAACAATATCAACAATATGGTTGATCAGGAACTTATCTTTAAAAGTTTTACATTATTTTATTTTTTCACCCAGGAAAAAAGCACTTATATTCTATTAGAATATAAAAATAGCATTACAACCATAGTCTCTAGAGAGACAACACAATCTTCTTCCAAAATCAAAAAATTAAAACTTTGTTGCATATAAAACATAGAGTACAGTTATCATGCACAGAAAGAACCTCAAAAACAAAGTTCACCTCACTCACCAGTCAAAAAATTGAGAACAACACTATTCAGAGCAGAAAAATGAGAAGAGAGGAATGAAAAATTCATTCGGAACCACTCCACCCACAAGATGTTGAACAAAAATATTTCCTACTTTCAAAGACAAAGCTTGAGAAACCAATCTATAAGCTTTCATATTAAATTCCCTGTAAATGTGGAAAAATTCCAACGTAGAGAATTCTTCTTTCAAAGATCAAATTATTCACTGCAAGAAGACCAAAGCCCCTTAAAAGAACATTTGTTCAACTCCCGTTTCGAATAACCAACAACCGAAGTCGACTGGTAAAAAATAACAACACCCAAAGACCTAACAACCCATCCTTTGAGATTGTACACCTTTCAACATTTAATGAGAAGGAAAACCACACCATCTAGAAGTTTAAGAACTACACCACATGCACATACTACTCCATGTAGAGAAGAATAACCATAAAAAAACCAATGACTAAGTCAACAAAAAACACTGGATAAAAGAGCCTACAACCATAATTGAGTTTT
>JZKD02S1622575.1:134040-155902 GCA_000966675.3 Picea glauca | reverse complement strand
TGTTCTTTCTCAGCCATGTGGGCTGCTTCTCTGCACAAAAAAGGATAAATTCCAGTGCTACACTGCAAAGATCAGACAAACCCACAGACCAGAGACTTGTTCTTGCTATGGCTCTAAGGTTTTCAGATGTAAAGATATAATAAAAGAATGCAAAATTCTATATATATATATATACAAATTGGATATACACTAATTTCAGTACCTGCAAAGAATAGAATGCTATCATGAATAGCCTCTTGTTTCTGAATAGCTGTGACCTGCTTGGCCACAGGACTTTGAGCTTGCAGAGGCCATTGAAATAAGATTTTCCCTTGGATGCAGCGCTAGTTAGCCCATCGAGTTGCATTGATATGTAGGTCTCTTCTTCTGTTTTCCTGCTTTGAATGGACATGGGGGCTGAACAGGAAGCAGCATGCAGTTATACTGAATGCACAGGGAGCTTGTAAGGGGTAGCATGGTGGAGGGCTTGAGAGTGATATGAGTGAGATAATTGTGTTGGAGGTACAGGATTTGAATATTAGCAGAGAGAAGCCTGTTGGTGAATACTTCAGGAACTACCCCTGTGAAATGGTTGTTGTTGAGGTACAGACTCTGGACGTAGGCCAGCAGGGGGGAGACCTGGCCTGTGAGGAGATTATAGCTGAGGTCCACCGTTGGGATATTGACTTGAACTTGGGGCACAATGAGGCCAGTGAAAGAGTTTCTCTGCAATTGAAGAGACGTGAGCGGGAAACTGAACAAGATTCCAGGGATGTTGCCACTGAACTGATTGAAGCTCAGATCAAGATAACTTAAACTTTGTAAGCTGGAGAGCTTTTCAATGTTGCCAATGAGCTGATTGTTGGAGAGGGAAAGATAATGCAGTGAATTGGGTAGATAGGGTAGGCTTCCTGAGAGCTGATTGTGCTTAAGGTCCACCCGAGTCAGAGTGGATATGAAGGTGGGGATTGAACCTGTGAGCTTGTTGTGACAGAGAATGATATTTGACAAAATGGGCAGTTGCCCAATATCCTGGGGAATCTCACCCACAAGCTGATTAAAGCTCAAGTCCAATGTCTGCAACTTCTGCAAGGCACCCAGGCAAGGAGGAATAGTACCTGATAGTAAGTTTTTGCTCATGCCCACAAACTGGAGCTCCTTGCACTGCCCCAGAGTCTCTGGTATCGACCCTGCCACGAAACCTGGGACTAATGTAAGCTCTACCAGGGACGAAAGACAGCCCAGAGCCCCATCCAGCTTGCCTGTCAGCCCTGGGGCACCTGCAGATGCATCGCCCATATTGAGTGCCACAACTCGGTCTGGTCCACCTTGTGATTCACACAAAACTCCAGAGAAACTGCAAGGATCGGAGGAAAAATCCCATGACTTGAAGAAGGTGGAGCCTGGCATGTCATCCATGTTTTTCCTGATGGATTGCAGAGCTAGAAAATCAAGTGGGTCTAGCATTGCCTCCGACGACCATATCACCATTTCCAGAACAAGCATTGCTAACACTGCTTTCATCATCTTATTCACCCCAATTGTCTCCAATTCCATAGCTAAAACACATACACAGCCTGATATTAGAATTTTGATTTTCAATTGGCCAAACTCAAAGCTCAAATGGAGCCCAAGTTCTCACTCTAACTCAGATGTCTTCACACCATCACAGTTCCTGATCTTCTCAACCGAGGGGGAGTTCAAATAGGCAATGGAGTCTGTACAGTCCCACAGAAAACTGAAGCCCCACCATAAATCTGATGCAATGATCGTTTGCTTTCCCGTGTACTATTCAATGCCGCCTCCTGTGAAACACCATTACACAATAAACAAGCTGTCCTTCTTTCCCTTCTCGTGCAAATCATAAATTAAAGCAGCTCTTCTAGCGTTCCCCAGAAGCTCTCTTCTCAGACCTTTCCTTCAACACCAAGCTATCGATTCCCCCAACTACTCACCTCCCAACGCAAAAACCAAAATAAGCTTCAATATCCATACCGATTTCGCCAAAGACATAAACCAAAACCTCTGCTACACTCTCGCTTGGGCGAGAAATCCGAGATTGGCCAGGTTTACAACGGTCTTCCGAGCCTGGCTCCCGAAGCTAATCACGAGCCTACCACCTCGGCAAGTGAGATGCAGGGCAAGAAAGAATCTTTCAGCAAATGATACCGTTGGGCCATTGCCACGCTGTCATAATAGGATACAACAATTGCAGAGCTGACCGTGGAATTGTCTCCCCTCCATGAGGCATCGAGTCCACGTGAGCTTTCAATGCACTCAATTTTTGTTTACACATGGATAGAAAATACCAGTATTTTATTATTTACTGATACAGAATTAATATCTACCTCACTTCGAGGTCAACAATAATCTCAATATTATTAATTATAATTACTACAACCCCATGTCCTTAAATACGGGATTCCGCTCCTCATCATTACTTAGATTAATGAAATCCCAAGACCTCCTTACCTCCAGTGTTGGGTATGCATATTCTAGAAGATTTACCCATGGATAAATCCACCACCGAGTCAACTATTAGACCAAAGAAGGTAGATAACTAGCCACAATTTTGACATTTTTCTGACTAGGCAAAGTATTGAGAAATAGATCGAAATGGATGTTGGCGAGATACCATAGACAGATTTAGAGGCTTCAAAAACTTTATGGCATTCATAATATGCAATTTCATAAATAGATTTTACTATTTTCAGATTTATGTGGTGAGGAATTTCAAAATCATTTGTTGGAGAATCCATAATTGGTGTTATTTTGTCATCAATGTTTTGAATCAGGGATTCATCGTCAGGACAAAATGACATCAAATGTGGATTCTCCGGCAAATGATTTTGAGATTTTACTATTTTAATAATGAAAAAAACAAATTTGTTAAATTATAGTAAATATCAATAAAAAGAATATTAAAAATGGTTGGTTATTTATAAAAAAAATGAAGATGAGAATAAAGTATGAGAATATTTTTACAATATTTTTACACATGTGTAAAAAATCTTCATATTTCAATTGAAATATAAAAAATATACATGTATTTTAAAAAACAAAGGTTGTAAATAATCATCAAGCAATTACCCGAAGGTAAGGTAACAATGTTCATAATAAAAAAGTACCATGCAAACATTATCAAAATTTAAGTTTTAAAGTGTCATAATGTCTAAAGCAAACAACAATAATCGTAAAGTCATCCAATTAAAGTGAGCATACTAATTAAGAGGTTGTAGGAATTAAACCCATGTCAAGGGAATGGTCTTGGTCATCGGGAGGAGGTTCCCTTCCTTTTATTATAGGCTTAGGATCCACCACATTGAGCTCTCATTTGTTGTTGCTCTATATAGGTTTTTTGAGATGTTTCGGTTCAGAGATGGTTAAAGGAATAATGGGGAATTTGTCAAACCAAGACACCTTTGGAGCTCTTGTTAGGGGTTAGCTCCTTCGCATTTTTCAACATTCTCTTCTAGCTTGCCTTGCTCTATGATGTAGTCATTGATCACTTGAGGCTCTAGAGTGTATAGAGTGGTCAGGAGAGTGCCCTTCAGGTGACCCCTTGCTCGACCCCTTGCTCATAGTGCATGGCACACTTGTCCAATAGTTCATAACCTCCTATAGGTGGGCTACCTTCATCTCCACCTTCCACATCTACACCCAGATATGAGAAAGAAGATAGGCATAGATTAGAGACCTCTCTTGCTAGCTAAAAGTAGAGTCATGTTGAGAATTAGTGCATACATATTCATTTCTTGTTTTCCAAAGATGATATTAATTCTAATCCATTGTCATGTTGTGTGGAAATCCATAGCCCAATAGAGAGAATCTCATAATAAGGTTTATTTCCTAGTGATATTAGACAAAAGCAAAGAATGGAAAAGTTTATAATCCCATGCCCTAGGTTGATTGGGAATATTTACAAAACCAAAACAAATGCTCTAGGGTTTCAATCTTACCATGTAGAGGGCATTCCAGATGCACTTTTCCTTTGTTTCAAGAATTTCCCTATAAATATGGCTCCATAACCTAGGGACACCAAAACAAGGCTTCTGGGCTTTAAGTGCCACTTCCATATGGATTTTCGTGGATAGAGCCATGTCTTCTCCTTAGACTTGATTCTCTAGATTTTATTAAGCTTTCCCTCAAGCCTAGACTTATAAGAGAGTCATTTATTGTTGTCGGTTTCCTTGTACTTTAAAACAACCTTTCTTCAGTTCCATTCCAAGTCATTAGTTAGTAGGATATGTTTTCTATGTAATAAAGGTTGACATTAGTTAATAAGGCCTAATAAATAAAGGAGAATAAGTCAATGTAAGAAGACCTAATAGAAGTTTCCGCTTCTAGAAAGATCTTCCTCTAGAAGTTTCCTTAGAAGGTAGAATTGGTATAAATAAGAGTAGGAGGTATTGGATATTTTTTTCTTGGAGATTATTGTAATAGAGCTCTGCTCTGCTAGAGGTTTCCCCCTCGAAGAGGCAAGTGAACATTGCTATCTTTAATAAAGGTTTCTTTCTGGTGTTATTTTGGTATTGTTCTAGCTATAATCTCGTTGTTCCATAACTGCTTGTGAAATATTTATGTTCTATATATTATTATTCATCTGGTATATTTCAAGTGGTATTAGAGCTCCTTCCTGGGTAGAACTTGTGGGGTAATTTTTTTTTCCAGGGTAAAGACATATTCTAACGTCTTTAAGCTACAAAGATCTGTCGTTCCATGCACAAACCCATGGCCGGGGAATCATACACCCAGGAACTACAAGTGGTACTTAAGCGCACATTGTTGGCCACCTTTGTAACCCTTGTTGGTACCCCTTTGAGTGGTAGCGCATCAGACAACACATGTATACAGATCGACCTAGACATCCTAAATCCCTTCGTAGATAAATCGATCGACCGCCTGATTGCTATAGTGTCACTGAGAAAAACACTCAGGAAGATACTCTTTAGTACATGGGTAATTGGGTAGTACAACTAAGGTTACGATCTAGCCTCCTTAGTTGGTGACCTACGATATTGGGCTGAGTACTATTGTTCGACCCCACACGTATATAAGAGAGATATGACACAAGGAAAACCCTTGCCTGTAGACACCCTACAAACCCTAACCCTCGGGACAACAACAACTGATCTATTACGGTGCAACTTGGCCCCTGCTAAATTTTTCGTCGCGGAAACACTCCTTGCCAACATTTTTTATTATTGAGATTTTGGAAATTCCGCCACTGTAGAATTATTCAAGGCAGAGTATAACTCTGTAGGAGTAAAAAAAAAAAAACTTGCTAAATTTTTCGCTACAGAAACACTTCCTACCGACATTTTTTATTATTGAGAATTTGGAAATTCCACCACTGTAGAAGTATTCAAGGTGGAGTATAATTCCACAGGAGTAAAAAAAAAAAAGGTCTGGGGCTCATCCACACCCTTATTTGTGACCTATTCCATTGGATTCCTCTCTTCATTTTGATTGCAGTGGTACCCTTAACTTTTAAGCCTTATTTTTTCTCCCCGCGAACCCAACCCTTTCCGGGACACCATTATTTGAGACCTATCCCATTAGATTCCTCTCTTTGTCCTAATCACACTGGTACCGATCAATTTTTGTGGCCAATATTTCCATCTCGACACCTCACCTTCTACCCAATCCTCCACCATGCCTACCATCTGCTATCAGAGCCACAAAGACATGGAATCTAGGACGTCATTCCTAGAGGAGAATCTACTGGGATGCTTAAGTCATGTCAACCTCTAGAATCTACCTTCGCGGGAATACTAAGTTCCAACCCTACGGAAGGAGGGTGCCTTCTTCAGACCTTTCACTCATGTGACCAAGGGCTCATGTCCGTGTTCTTAACAAATTCACGGATAAGATATTAGTGCATATCCCACGAGAGTTTTCGAAGGACCCGTGTGACCAAGGTCTGGGAACCCTGCGCTAGGCCTGAAAGGAGCTAAACCTTTCTGGCTTCAGAACTCCGAGATTTTGGAGCTTCGGAGTATTACGGCCCTACCATTGTAAACCGGCCGAAGGAAACTGGTTGTTACGGTTACCCACTAGGTTGATCGGTGCCGAGCAGTTTCCCTAACCATGGTAGATAGACTTGCCCCACCATCAAACCTTGAACCATTCATCAATCGTGAAGTAACACGAGCCACATATCTGAAGGTATTTGAGAGTCCCCTTGGTCGTTGGATCTATGCCAAGGTAAGTTCGACGAAGTCCTACTTCGGGAAAACATAGATGTGATAGCAAAAAAATCCTCGAATGCTGGAGTTACGAAGTAATGAGAGCCATGGATCTAGGGAGTCCATTAGGAACCCCTCTTAACCGTCTGATCAAACAATGGAGGGAACCACATATGGTACTTTAGTGAAGTCCTGCTTCGGGAAAGCAGAACAACCATAATGTCGATACCCCCGAAGGACTGAGCTGCGAAGTGACAATGATCGTAGATCTAGGGACCCTTTGGGATCTCCCATGACCATTATATCTGGGTCGTGGTCAACCCGATGCTGACCACTTCGGGAGAAAGGAGGAAGTCATACCACAGATCCCCCGAATGCTAAAGTTACGAAGTTACGGAGGCCATAGATCCAAGGGTTACGTGGACACACCTTGATCGTGAGATTGAAGGGCTTGGAAGGCTATCAGTCCTGGGTGACGTGGCATGCTAATGTCACCTAGGGTGACATGGACCCACATTTGATGTGCCACGTGTCACCTGGATTTGTACACTTCACAAACCCTATGTGCCCATTAAAACGTGACACGTGTCACCCCTGTAGGGGCCACGTGTCATCTCTGCCTTGCCGTGTGTACCCATGACACTTGTTTACTTGGCCCACTTGGTGAGTGGAGTGCTTGAGAGCCACCTGTCCTTGCCTTCACGTTTAGCATGTCACCACGTGTGAGGGTGGACCCTTCAAGAGTCTAGAACTTTGGGACTTCAGAGGTTTAGGATGTAGTGTCGTGGGTAAGTTGAAAGGCCCAAAGTCCAGAGCCATGTGGAGAGATTCTAGTCTACTTTGAGAGTTCAAGAATTCGGGACTTCGGAGAACATGCGTGCAGAAAGAAAAAGGGATGTTCAACGCCAAATGTCGAATTTCCCCTCTAGCCTGTGTGTTAGATAAGGATAAAGTCCCGTCGTTGGATTCAACGATGGATAAACCTTCCCCGTGGATGTGCAAACTTTGGGACGATACGAATGAGGTGGAGCCACGTGGTCCATGTATGATAATACCCGAAGAACTTTGGGAGGCCATAACTTGCAATCTAGAGCTCGGTTTTGAGTATGGTAGTAGTCGTTAGAGAGCTACGGTTGAGTAGAAGAGAATGGAGATCTCAGAGAGATGATTCGAGACAACTAAAGTAAGTGAAATTTGGATTCCCCATCCCTAGAAAGGGTACTTAGGGCTTGGGTGGGTTACAACCATCTTTTCCTCTCTTTTGATAATATCCATCCTACGACTCTATGTTTTGACCCAAGGTACAACCTTTTTATGAATTTCATTATTTGAGTAGTAATATAGGCTCTTAAGTGGTTTCTTACTTGATTTCGGGTTTCCTAATGAGATGGATGGGAAGTAATACTTGTAGGATGGAAACATGATGTGTTCATTCAAGGACTCGATGTTGTTACCTCTTCACAAGCTCAGATGATGTCCCTTTTTGGTATGTTGTTACTTCTAAATGTTGTCACCCTTGGAGCTATGATGCTGACATTGCTACGATCACGTTGATACTTGAGAATTTGGTCTTTGACCAATGCTCAAGTGTAGGAGCAGACAAACACCAACGTGGCAAGGATTATTCACCAAAAGAAATGTGAGTACCACCTGTCGCAACTATTCATGGTTGTGATAATATACCATTCTCTATTTTGTATATTGGTTGTAACATCACAAATGTGCAACAGATCTTGTGTTGTGTATTGATCAGATCAAATATTCTATTTGTAAAATATTGTTGTATAGAAATGTATAAATAATCAAAACCCTCTTGGGTTGAGGGGGTTGGATAAGGAAGAACATAATGTGCAACATAAGTTTGGAAAACTCATTGTATCATTCATTTTTCTATAATACATGAGTACCCTGGTTCGTGTGATTTGAGTATCAATTCGTGAGTTATTTAACAATCCTAATTGGTGAAGGAATCCCTCCCTTTGCTAATTAGGTGTTGTAGTTTCATTTGTTTAGTAGTATATTTACCATAATATGTTTCATAAATTCAAGTGTTGTAACCATTCTAATTTGTGTGGGTTGTTACTTGTTCTCGACCTTCGATTGTATGAGCTGTTACTTGCAGAGATTGGATGATTATTGAGAATCTTCTCTACTGATGTTACTTTTGTTGGTTAAGAGTTTCATTATGGTTCTTGCATCGATTGGATTTCTCTTTAATCTATGATCTTTCTTTTTAATAGTATAGCAGGTGCATTCTCTTTAAAATTATCATGAGCCCATGATTGATCAGGAGTCATATTGGATTGCTTTTATTGAATTGTGATATCCTTCCAGCAAGATTTGTGATTTCCCTTTCAATATTGTATGGATTGGATGATATTTTCTTTTCAATGAGGACTTGATTGGATTGAGTGTGATTTTTCGTCTTCATGATCTTTCATAGGATTTTATATAGACAATTAGAGTGTGCCTTTGTTCAAAAACAGAATAGATTGATTGAGTTTTCATCCATTAAACCACACAATCATTAGAATTACTAACACTACAGAGGAAATTGTAACCTGCATAGACTTTGCACATAGCCTTGAAAAAAAAGACCACCCCTGGTTTGAAAATTTATGTGAGTGTTGTTTAGTTGTTCTATAAGGACATATAAAATCCCCAATAGGAATGACCATAAGTATGGTGATTGATTTAATCTCTACTTAATTATTTGTGTCATTTCAAAGACCACATTTATAAAGGATCTCGTGATTTTCATAAATCACAAGACTACCTTTGATCCCACAAGTATTCACATTTCTATTCGATGATCCATCAAATAATCCATAAGAACTATTAGGTTTGATCTATAGGGTCCCAACAATCCTTTATTTGGATTGATTTTGTAGAAACTTTGTGAATTGGATAATTCAAAAATTCCACCTCTTAACTAGAGGTTTCCTAAATATTAACCCTATGAATTTTCAGCCTTAGATTTGTTATGAAAATAAATAAAACAACAACAACAATGAACAATATTTCTCCTAAGAACCCCAATCCATTAGGAAATTTAAGAGAAAATACACCAAAGCATGCTAATAAGATTCAACCTTGTAGGACAATCTTATCGTGCATAAAACAGATCTAAAAATCACTTAAGACAATTGTAAATACAAAATAAAATATGTCCTATGTTCTTCAATATAAATATTAAGTTGCTTAACAATCATAGCCTTAACTTGTGTCAAATTCAACAAGAAATATAAGTGTTGGAAATTACAAAACCATAAAGAAATAGACGGTTGAAAATCAAATATACAATAGAGGAAATTTTGGACAGCTGGAAACTTCATGTATGTGCATAAAGAAGAAGTTCATGTACATACCATAGCCTTATCCAAAGGCTAGTACAATGCTCTAGCTTTGTAAAACCTTGGCTAGGGAAAACAATGAAAACCCTAGCTCACACATAGGAGCTCCAACAAGATAGCATCACATAAGCATGTCCTCCAAGGAAAGATGTCTCCTCTTCTTCTTCTATCAACAACTACAACCTATGGTTTCATCTCAAAACCCTAACCCTAGTATTAAATATGCTCCAAGAAACCCTAGCAACACCAATATAAGAGAGGTAAAGTACAAATGCAGATCCAAGAGAGAGGAAGACTAGTGTGCTCCTCTAGTCGCATCTCTAACACAAGAGTGATAATAACGATTATGAATGAAATGACTCTCTCATTCCTTTATATATATGATAGGTAAGGGATGAAAAAAATATGTATGTGGGCCTATGCCCTTACAAACAACCTACAAGCCCAGAAGTAGGCTAACACATGTGGAGCGCTATACTTCAAGGGTACACATGTCAAGCTCCAATTTGATGGCATTCACAAGTAAGGCTCTAAAAGTAAGGGTGTTCCAAGATATGTGTCCAATTCTCCTCCTAGAAGCCTCCAATGAATCTCCTAATACATTTACTCCACTAGGTCCACTCCCCCTGCATGGACATTTTCACAATCCATGCATCCTCAAGCCAAATCTAGGTCTCCATGCAAGTATCCAAGCTACCCCATGTTTTCTAGGGCTCAAGGCCCTCCTTTAGGATGTCAAATTCTCCTCCTTCAATGTAGGGTGTTCTCCAAGAAAGCAACCTCCACCATGTGGCCAACATGTAGAATGCTACCATGTTGTTTGGAGATTTCCAATGCCCTAAGGAATACTGTCATGCAAGCATCCAACTAAGGTCAAGAAGCCACAATGTGAAAATCCATCACATACATCCAATAGCTAATCATACAGGTCACATACTCTAAATATTATGAAGCACCCCAAAGATGGTGTACACACTTTCAAATTAACCTTGAAAGTTAATACATTTTTGGCTTTAAAAAAATTGTGAATGCTTCTTTTACCTGGTAGAAAGTTTGGGTTGGCATAATGACCTTCCTTTGGAATAATGCATCAATCTGAGCTAACCAAATTGTCCAAAATATAAATTAATATAATGAGTTGTGATATTTTCAATCTTCACGATCCTCTAGCCATGCTTCTAAGGCTTCTTACCCAATAACTCCCTCCCATTTACTGTGCATTTACCTTTTCCTCCAAAGAGTCTTTTACAACCTTCAATCTTTGTTAGTGAAATGGCAATGGAGGATAATATGATTGACACTTCCATTATTTTCTCTTCATAGGAAGTGCATCCCTAGGCCTTACCAAAATCACCTTTGAAGTTTGTCCCATGCTATTTTTTTAAAAATGATTAACCATATGAAGATTCTTAATTTTAATGGTGCCAATAGCTTCCAGATTGAGTTCCATCTCCATTGTACATCTTCAAGGTTCTCAATATCCTTTTCATACCTTTTTTTTCGATTTGTAAATACGTCCTTATTTGTTGACTTCCAAACTACACTGCCAAATTGATCATGTAGTCTAATCGAAGCTTTGCTAAAGGAATTGAGCATACTGATTCCATTCTTGTTCCAAATAATCATGGATTCCTATCTCATTTTCCTTTTCCCAGCATGCAATCCACTAATTTTCTTCATAACATGTTGAAAAATATTTCTATCATGAAGTTGCTTTATAAGATGTTGTGATAATACACTAGAACATCTATCCCTCCTATCTAGGTATTGTTACCAATACAAACCTTCTTTCCATTCCAAATTAACCAAGCAAGGTTGTATCCTATTAAGGGATATGTTGTTATTAGTGCTTTCAATCTAACAAATCCACTAGCACCAAGGGATCCACATCCATGTCTCTAGGCTTAAAGGGTCTATGTATTTCTTTTGCACAACAATTTTCTACAACCCCTTTGTAGACATAATTGTACATACCCATTTCATTGCTAGGTATTTTGAGAAAAAAAAGCAACACCTTTAGTTCCCATCCTCCCCAATTTTGGAGTTTTAATATATTTTTCCAACTTGCAGGGGGGATACATCCTTCGGCTTTCTTCATAGCCCACAAATATCTAAAACAAACCTTCCTTATTTTGTTTAGTACCCTTTATGAATATATGCCATTGACATCCAAATGAACATGGTTTCTTCAATCATTGTTTTATTAAGGTCAATCTAGCACCTAAGTGATGCAGGAGCACCTTTCCACCTCGACATATGCGTCAACAAGTCAACACATCATCATGCATTTGGAGATAGGGAGAGGCACCGATCCTCTCGTTTTCAAATTTCGAATTATAAAATTAAGTTAATTTATGTGTAAGGTCGATAAATGCCAAAGCCATGCCTTTGGACAGGTGTGGACGGGTTCATCGAAATAATCGACTGTAAGCAGGTCTAGATCTGTGTCAGGTCTGGATCTTTGTTCAATGTAATGAGTCATAGGGTTAAGGTGTCTTAACGGAAATGTTGATGGCACTAAGGCGGTGGAGAGGATAAGCTCATAGAGCCCTCTTTTGTAAAAATGAGAGATCTTTTTGTGTTGAGACGAGTTTTTTTGAGACTAGATTAGAAGAGATAGGAAGTAGAGAGGAGAGCGAGACTCTGTTGCAGTCTGAGCTCTTGTACATAGTTGTAAATAAACATTGATATTAATACGAAGAAAGGCAGTTTTTCCTGCATATGATGTCTATTTATGTTATCTATGCTCTTTGAATGATATTTGTGTATATTTTATATGCTATAGATGTATGTTAGATTTCATCTGCAGGGATATACAAAATTTACTGTCTGTGAGTTCTTTTGATTTCAGTTTGGGGTTTTGTGGCTAAATGTAAGGGGTGCATGACAGAGTGCTGAAGGCTCTGTGAGTCGGTGCAAAGAGTGCACATCTTATTTCTGTGTTGAATTCAGGAATAACGTTCCAGGAGGGTACACCAGAGGAATCATAAACTCAAGGGAGGAGCCTCAAAGTTACTAAACACTCTGAAGGAGAGACTGTGCAAATAAAAGCACAGAGAAAAAACATAATAGCTGAGGATTATGCAGAGTTATTCTAGGAGGGTATCGAGCAGGTGTGAGCATGCACAAAGAGGACTTTTTTTTGAGTTCTGTAAGAAGAAGAAGTGTAGGAGGAGAAGACACTTACAGAGTTATTGAATATTCTAGAGAAAGACCTGTGCAAGGAGTGCATCAGGCCAACACTCGGATGAAGTGTTGAAAGGTAGCCATATAAAGGTTAGTTGAGTGCAAGGAATGCGCATAGAGAGAACTTGTGTCAAGTTCGTAAGCTCAAGAGGTCGAGCGTAGAACGTGTCAGGCGAGCACCAAGAATTCCTTTGAAAGACGCAAAAGGGCCAAGGTCAAATTTCATTGACAAAATCTCATGAGGGACAATGCTTTCAGAAACACAGACGAGACCCAAAGTTATAGGGCTCATAGGAGAAATTTTGAAGGTCGTATCCTTTGAAATGTTTGAAATCTTCCAAGTCAGGGAAGAAAGCGAGAACAAAGCTCAAGAGGAGTAGTGGTTTTAATCTTCGAGAGGAAACACTTAGAAATTTTTCTAAGTTTTGAAGAGTTGAAGTGTCTAAAGGTGGAACACAGAGATTCAAAGTAACCGAAGGAAGATCAAGGGTTAAGATCCATCTAGGAGGAGTTGAATAATTTCAAACCATTAGATCTTGGAGAAGTAGCGCATTGGTTAATCACAAGGATTCTTCAGAATTTCGCAAATCGAAAGATTTGCAAGGAGCAGAGTGAAACTCGCGAAGTCCGAAATCGCGAGGTGATCGTGACCATCCGTTGAGGTAGGACACGTGGCGAAAGATCAACGTTTCGCTGATTCACCAAAGCGGGATAAGCATGAGTGGAAGAAGTGAAGACTCGCGAAGTACGGGTTCACGATTTAATCACAGCCGTTGGCTGGAAGGGTAGCGTGGACCATAGATTTGGTCTCGAAGAATTTGCAAGTTCGGGTATTGGAGGAAGGGAAACGAGAAATCTTTCGATAACCAAAACGCGAAGTCCTGAAATGCAAAATCCTGAGACACAAAGTCCCGATTCGCGAAGTGGATCTCGACCGTCGGTTGCGGGAGAGATAAGGATCGTTGATTGTCCAGGGGGGGTTCGGAAGTTCAGATTTGGATAAAAGGGAAGTGAGCTATATTCCAATGATGCGAGGTGCGAAGTCGCGAAAAGCTCGAAGTTTGAGCCCCGGGTTCTAGCCAGAGGTCACGTTGACGGAGGCTAAAGGATAAGAGCTAGCACTTGGTAGATGCTAGTTCAAGAGTTCGGAAGTCGGGAGAGTTGGGGTGACTCGCAGCGGAATACCTGAGGTCCGAGGTTCCGAAGCACCTTTTGGTTAAGCGCGTGGTCACAGCCAGTGGTCACGGGGAGGAGGCTTGCGTCCAAGTGCTTGTTCACGCGGGTGAAACTTCACAAAGACCTGTGGATTATTTCTTAGAGATTCTAGCAGGGAATCGAAGAGCTACCTCAGCTCAAGAATTTGAAGATCCTAGACCGGGAGGTCGTGCAACCCTTGGAGAGAAGGGGGGTCTGCACCACTAAGAAAATCCACCTATTGCGCCACCAATTAATCTTCTTTTCAATTTTCTCAAATAACCATAGCTAGTCATTATAGTAATATCTTTTGCTTGAAGGTGGAATCCTAGGTATTTCATTGGATCCTCAATTCTTTTTAATATTTGGAAGGGTGGGCAAGCTTGATTTTGTCTATCATGGATTCCCTTATCTAATTCATTGCAAGAGTATATTTCATGATGTTGATTTCCATACCGGTTGTTAAGAAGTATGTCTAAAGAGTTTCCTCGATGAATTTTGCCTCACTGGAAGTTCCCAAACCAAAGAGTATCACATCATCTACAAATAGTAAGTGGGATATATTGAGATATGTTGCTACTTGCATTCCCTTGAATTTCCCCTATTCTTTTAATCATTTTCATAATTATGTCAAGGAGTTGTCCAAAGAATCTTGTCTTAACCCCCATTTAGGCTTGAAGAAATGGGTGAGAGAACCATTACTTAATAAAAAATGGATAGGAAGGAGTAGTATAACAATATTCAATCCAACTGACAAATTGGGATCAAATCCTATGTGAAGAAACAACAACGTAATGAAGGTCAAGTCTACTCTATTATAAGCTTTTGATAGATCAAGTTTGATACTTGTGAAGGGATTTTTTTTCTTGATTGAATCTAACATCACATGTTTTATACCAACAACATCAAATATCTACCTTCCTTACAAGAACTTGAATTTTCCTTTGAGATCATATTGGATAATGTGGGATTCATCCTTATGGCTAAAACTTTTGCAATGTTCTTATAGAGGCAATTACATATAGATATAGGTCTATAAAATTCGAGGGATTGAAAACTTTTTATTTTGGGTATAGTAGTGATAAAGGTAGAATTAAGAGGTATAGAAAACTTACTTGATGATTCAAATTCCTCTACATCCATAAGAAGATCCATTCTTATGAGATCATAGAAGATTTTGTAGAACTTGAAGGGATAGCTATCCAATCGAAGAGATTTGTCACTTTGGAATGAAGCCAATACATCCTTTAATAATTATTCAATGATATGAGCTCTTAGGAATTCATTATTACTCTCCATTTACTAGCCTCGTAAAGTAAGAGAGAGTTTGGAGGATTTCCTTAGTATTTATTTGCCTAGGTTTAGTAAAAATTCTCTTGAAATGATTCATTGCTACCTTTGTTATTTCTTCAAAACCTATCTGAGCATCACCATTTTTGTTAGTGACCTCCAAGATGGTATTTTGGGTTTTCTTGGCTTCAACATATATGTGAACGAACCTTGTGTTTTCATCTCCTTCTTTCAACCATGTTGTCCTTCTTTTTTGTCTCCATTTTGTGTCTTCCCAAGCTACTGACTTGTTCTTGTCTCTAGCAATCTTGTCCATGGCCTCTTTTACTCCTTATAAAATAGGCCCTGTCTTAAGCTCCTTAGAAATCGACTCCATCCTACCTTCCAACTCATTTAGGTCCTTTTAATTACTTGTATTTGCAACTTTGATCCATTCCTTAACATTGATCTTTACTCTTTTAAAGTTCTTATGCATGGTTTCCATTACATGTTTTCTAGAAGAAGGATCATATGGCACCCATTCATTGAGAATTAATTCTATGAATTTCTCATGTTTGAGAAAAAGGGAGTTGAACTTGAAAGGTGATGTAGGTTTTTCACCAGCTCTTTCTAATTGAAAGAGGACTACATAACAATTTAATGTCCTTCCACTCCAATCCATGATCTATATCTTCTAGCATTAGTAAGGATGCTTTGTGAAACAAGAAAACAATAATCTCTTAGTGATCATTGCATTGCCAATGTTATTATTTCTCCGCGCGGGACCGGGATTACTTGGCTCCACATCAACTAGATGTTTGTCTCCAAAAAAATTAAGGAAGAAATCAATAAGCATGTTAGGCTTAACCTCTTCTCCCCAAACTCCTCTCTTCTAAGGGTTAGATATAAATCTCCTCCCCATAGGATTTCCCTTGGAAGAGAGGCGTTGTTCAAAAAATTCAATGAATAGTCCATCCTATTAAGATAAGGTACATAAAAATTAACAAAATACATGTCCCTATTCAAGTCCTTTAGATATAAGGTGTAAATTATAGTAGATTCTAAGAACAAATGGTTCTTGAGTATGCAAAAGTTCTTCCATCCTAAAACTACCCCCTTTGATCTCCCCTTGACATCACTTACAACAAAACTCCATCCCTTAAGCAATTCTGAAGAGAATTAATAGCATCATTACTAATCACCATGGTTTCCTACACGAAGAGGACATCCAATATATACTTATTGATTGTGCTCTTTAGCGCTTTTGTTTCAAGGGAAACCCTAATCCCCCTATGGTTATGGATAAAAAGAACATCACTTACTGCCCTAGGAGGCCTTCCCTTCTCTAAGGGAATCTTCTATTGACTTTGTTTTCCTCTACTAACTTCATCCACAACCTTTCTTTTTTTCCATTTGGATATGGGACTTCCTCCCCTATGTCCTCTGTGAGATCATTTTGTCATCAATCTCCAACCCTCCTTTGGGGTTCTCGTTTGAATCGTTCTTCTTTCTTCTTTTGGAAGAATGCAAATGATAATTTTTTTTTTATGGCATTGAAGATCATCTTCTTCAATGGAAGAATGCATTGCTTATGGCATTGAAAACTTCTTCTGGAGGTCCTACAGAAAATTAAGTCCCCCACGATAAATCTGATAAAATGATCGTTGCTTTCCCCCGTGCACCATCAATGCAGCCATCTGCAAAAGAGAATTACACAAGCCGTCCTCCTTTCTCGTGGAAACCATAAGTTAGAGACACTCCTCTACCGTGATTCACAAGTTCCTCCTCATTGCTTTCCTTCAACGCCAAGCCATCGATTCCACACCTACTCATCGACCAAATCAAAAGCCGCCTTATTGTCGATACCAATTACGCTAAATACCTATCCAGAAGCTCTGCTATTTTAATCCGGCTCCCAACGGTCCTCCGAACCTGGCTCCCGAGGCTAATCACAAGCCTGCCACCTCGGAAATTGAAACCATTGAGCCGTAAGGAGAGACAACGTCGAATTGTCTCACACCTTGACGCGTGGATCCACGTGAGCTTTTATTGGTGTCATGCAACTATTGCTAGTTGAATTATTTGCACATCACGGGACAGAAAAGACAAGCATTTTATTCTATTTACGTGAGCTTTTATTGGGGTCATGCAACTAATGCTACTTGAATTTTTTGCACATGTGACATCACGGGACAGAAAAGACAAGCATTTTATTCTATTTGGAAAATTACAACTCATGACAAATGTTTTATTGGGATGAAGGCGGTCGGCCCCACTAATGCATAAATGAATATTTAGGTATACTTTATGTTGTTATATATGAGGTTGTTTATTCTTCCTGAGCATAATTTGTTTTCTTTTAATTAAAATCATATTATTATTGATTTTGGTGTTTATTTTTAGTTTATTTATGGTTATTTTTCTTAATTAATGTTATATATGTTGAAATATATATTATTTGATTTTAATATAATTTGAATCAGAAATTCAATGGTCTTCAATATCATATTGCAACTATTTTGTATAGTATTAAATCAATCAGTATAAATATATTAGATTTTAAGTTTAAAATGTGGATTTTGTATCTTTATTTTGAATTATTAAATAGCCTACTCCTTAGCTTTAGCATTAATCATTAGATTTGAACATGGACTTTGTCCAAAATTATATATATATATATATATATATATATATATATATATATATATATATTTGAAATAATCTTAACTAGTTACCAATTCCATATATATATATAGAATACAGATTTTTTTCCATCATTTTATATATAAGATTCATTTTCATATTTTTTTAGCCATTAAATTATTGAAATTTTCTCTCTCTCTATATAAATAATGAATAAGGATTTTTCCCATCATTTTATAAGATGATGATGATGATTAATGTCCACTAAGAACGAAATGGTCTATTGGACCTTAAGAGGGTAAGTGATTACTTGTGATTCTTTAGAATTTTGTTTCTATACTCGAAAAGCATTAAGATAAGCTTTCCAGGATCACCATAGTTTTGTTGAGTTAAGACGTTAGGAAGGTTGGTAGTGTGACAAATATTTTGAAAATGAGATCTAATTTGGGTATAGGCTGGACAATCGAAGAGAAAGTGCTTTTCATCTTCAACCTTCTTAGTGTCACAAAGGTGACACACTCTTTCATCCCATGGCGTTTTAGGAATTGACCAACGCCCAGTTTCACTATCGAGTTCGTGAGAATTTGTTCTTATATTAACAATGTTTTTTTTTTTTTTTTACACTTGTCAAAATAGATAGATAATTTTGATATTCTAGATTAGGGTTGATTACGTCCTTATAATTCCTTAATTTTCTTTTTTCCTTCTAACTCTTTATCACACCACATTTTCTCCTTAAATTTTGATTTGACGATTTTTTTAATAGTATCTTTATTATGCAAAATAGTGTCTTCCATGATTCCCCAATAGTTTAGCCAAGATCGAGCATCTTTATGCCATCCTCGCTTGAGTCAATTGTGGTTACGACTCAATTTTGAAGCAATTTTAGGAAGCCTCTTGTCTTCCATGTTGTTTAACTTGTTCTTATACATTAGGTATCTAGTCATAGCTGTGCTCTCAATGGGGGAGAGGCTTGTTTCTAAGAGGAGGATGGGATAGAGTGTATTTCCTTTAATTTTGAGATTATAGGTTATAAAATTCTTTTGTATTTTCTCTATCTTTCTCCAGGATTCACGAGAGATACTACAACCCAGACTTCACATCCATAAAGAATAACATGTGTAACAAGAGTCTCAAAGAGGAGTTTCTTCTTATCCCAACTCCAAAGATCAACTGATTTACAATTTTTTCAAGCCCATAATAAACTTTCCATCCCCCAAAAATCCTTTTCTCAATGCTATAATTCCAGTTGAGCTTGTGGTGAGTATCAATTCCAAGATATTTGTATGAAGTCACTTCCTCCAAGTTGTTGTTGTCATATACGAAGGTATCAGAAGTGATATTATTGGATTTAATAATCATGACCTTAGTCTTATCAATATTAACAATCATACCCATAGTCATACAATATTATATAAAACTCATTTTCATGTTTCTCCTCGCGATTAAATTATTAAAATTCTTTTATGAATTTATGTACAAATTCAATCAAAATAGGATGGAAATGTAATTTGAATTGTATTAAATAGAAGGTGAGATTTACAATTCATTCAATATGTGGGATAATGGGATACATGTTTATATGCAATTAATTTTTTCTGGGGATTTGATTTTTATATACTCAAAGTTGGGTTTTGATATTCATTTTTTTAACTTTTAAAACTAAGTATGAGTTATTAGTTACAATTATGACCACACATTTCCATTCTTTTGGATATACAATCACTTTTCTCCACTTTTGTGTTAATTTCTTGAATCTGTCCTAATTGTCCTCCAACTAGCACTGGAATTGTTGATTATCAACACATATATAATCATAAGTTATTTTTCAACATCCTCTAAAGACACAAAGTTGGATCCTTTTGCTATTTTGAGGAATCTTATTCATGTCTCATCTTCTATGTTCTAGAGGAACTAATCAATGGGAAATGAGTTGCCTCTTGGGATATAGTAGTGACTATAGTGGCTTCTCCAGTATTATTAGGCATTAAAGTAGTTACACTTGCTAAAGGAGTGTATATTGAATCCTAGGAAGCCTTAATGGATCTAGCTAATGGCCTTCCAAATCTGGGTCTTTACACCATGAGGGCTTCTTGGATTTTTCTCTTGGAGCTGGAGACAACTTTGCCTTTGGGTGGGAATCCATGACATGACCATGGTCAAAGAAAAGTCTAAGACAACATGTTCAAAGTCAAAAGATTTAGAACAACTTCAGTTCTCACATTCTAGCAAAATCTCGCTAGGAAGACCTTTTCTTAATTCCACATAAATACATATCGTAGTGTAGGTAGAAAAACCATAATTTATGGTTTTTGAAGCCAAGGAGATGAATGTACCCAATTTTGTTTTTATAGTAGTTAAAGTTGCATGATCTTGATATTACAAAGCGAGATTAGGAACTTTGATCCATAATAGGGATGTCATTAGAGCTTCTCTACTGGTGTTGAATTTAGGCTATCACATTGTCATAAAAAATCCAATGCCATCTAGAAACTATACCCTTTTTTGTCAAGAATCTGGTCCTTTATCCCATAAGGAATTGAACTCCATATTAAAAAGGCCATGTGTAGGTGGATGAATAACAATATTTTTTTCTAGAACATGCTATCAAGTTGCTTGTATCCATGCATGCTTAAGCGATGAGCATAGGTCATTGAACCTACAAATCATTCCATGAGAGAGATGAAACACATATTTTTTGATGCATACCAGATTCAATTTCAAAAGGTTGGGGAGAAGGTAGCCTTCGCCACATAAAAGGAAAAAGGACCTTATTGGGAACCTAGGAGGATACTTTAGGTGGGGTGAAGTTGTAGTAATATTTTCAAGAAAAAGGAGTGAAAAGAGGGAGCCTTTTATTTGATAAACCCATATGCTATGGGAATTTTTGGTGGACTATTGGAGGACTTTGCTCCTTTTTTCTTGACCCTTCCATGCAAGAAAAAAGCCAAATGTAAAGTGGACACCTTGGTAATGTTACAGTTACACAAGAGACAATTATCGTCTAACTATTTGTTAGAAAATAACAACCACCATTGGTTTAATGGAATTCTCTCCTTAAGTTCAATCTTATTCTTAATAATAGTAATACAATATGTAGTTGTCATTATGAAAGTGATGGTACTCCTTGCTAGAAACTTTACAAAACGCTAGTACAAATGGTTAATTTGCGACTGCATGACTAAAAAGGTTAGTCATGACATTTTTTATAAGCTAAATACTGTTGGGTTGTTACATTCTTTGTAGTAAAAGTCGAGTTGAGGTGGATCGAATATTAGTGAAAGTCGAAGGTCGAGGTGGATCGACCGAGAAAATTCGAAGTCGAAGTGATCGACAACAAGTCAAAGAGGTCAGCCAAAAAGAGGTCGACAGATGATTGTGGGGCAACTGATTGAAGACCGAATTAAGGTTGACTGGTAATCCGACTGGTAGTCGACTATAACAAAATCTCGAGATTCATGGGATTTGTAGCCAATGATCTGTGTGGATTTGTAACCATTTTTGGGTGCCTTTGTTTAGAGTTTTTCCTACTGAAAATCCTATAAATAAGGCATGTTGTAATTATACTATAGAAGATGATCTTTAGTTAATATTTAGATGTTGTAATAATATTCATGCTAATATTTAGTAGTAGGTTGTTGTTCATGCATATGTAAGCCAAATTGGCTACAGTGTTGTCCTTATGTAAAGCAAGAAGGTATGATGTCGATTGTGTCTTAGGTGTGGACCAATGTTAGGCATGCAACCTTTTATTCCGAATGAATAAAACAACAAGAGAGCAATATGCTCAAGGAATGTTGGTTTTCCCGTTTGGGTTTCCAGGGTAAAATCATTGTGTACTATGAGTTTGCTTTGTCATCTTTTTTTGATTAAATCTTTCTTCCTCTCTTATGTAAGGTTTAGAGTGGAAGTATAATTTCCTAACATGTGGTATCAGAGCTTGGTTTAACAACCTTGGATTTGAGCTAAACCCTAGGTCCAATAAGAGTAGTAAGTCATAGATCTTTAAAGTTGTACTTAAAGAATGACAAGTAGCTTGAGAATAGAGAT
>JZKD02S1622575.1:108805-129562 GCA_000966675.3 Picea glauca | reverse complement strand
AGTTACTTACAACCATGACCAAGCCATTCCAACTTTCTGGCAATGAGCACAAGATTAGAAGAGCCCTGACCTCATCATCAAAGTCCACTTTTACAGAACTTAGTTGATTAGTAACTGTATTAAAATCATTTAAATGATTTGTAGCAGACCCACCTTCCAACATCTTCATATTAAATAATCTGTTCATTAGAAATACCTTATTGGACACCGAGGGTTTTTCATACAATTTGGCCAATGTGTCCATCAAACCCTTCATTGTCTTTTCTTTGGAAATATTGAAAGCCACCGACGCTGCCAGGCTCAACTGTATTGTTCCTAGAGCCTTTCTATCAAGAATCTACCATTCTTCATTCTTCGTAGCTGCCAACTTCTTTGCTATTCCGCCCAATGGTAGGAATAGATCCTTCTGATATAAATAGTCTTCCATCTGCATATTCCATAACTGGTAGTTTTGGCCGTTAAATTTCTCGACCCTAAACTTTCCATCTTCCGACATTTCTCCCACTCGAACCAGGAACCCTCTTTTCCTACGAGTTACCTTTCGCTCTGATACCAGTTGTTAGAAAAATAGGACCGTGGAGCAATAAAATAAAACAAATGCGGAAACAAAAACAAAGAAGATACACAATACAATAGAGACACAGATTTATGTGGTTCACCTAGTGTGGGCTACGTCCACCAGAGAAATTGCGAGGTCCTTCCTTTATTATTATCCAGCATATGAAGGGATACAACCTACAACAAACCCGTTGTAACTTCCTCTTCTTTCTCTCACAGTCTCCTATATCAGAATACGATATTCACCATCAACCATAGCCGCAATAAATTTCCCTCATAAAAGAGGGTTGCCTTCTAGGGAAAAAAACCCTAACATAAACTCTATCGTTAGATCTGCGACCTTATAATGAATGGTGTAGATTTACAATGAAATTACAATATACATTTACAAGGAAATTTTTCCTTCGGGGGCCCGCTTGCCCCCAGACCCCCAGCTGTTACACATTATTTTCGTCATCCCTATGATCATTAATGATGTAAACCTATCTATTGCCTTCAGAGGGATCAATGGCCTGAGTTCCTAAAGAGAGAAGGGAGAAGAACATTTCCTGAGAAAAGAAGTTGCATTTTCCTATGTAAAAACCTTATAAAAAGGGAAGTTAGCAGGTTGCTATATAGGCAGGGTGTGAGAATGACCCATTCTCGCACCCTACCTATATAGAAACCTGCAAACTTCCCTTTTTATAAGGTTTTTACATAGGAAAATGCAACTTCTTTTCTCAGGAAAANTGTTCGTAGGTTTCTCTATAGCTAGAATGCGAGAATTTCTGCACGTGGGAAAAATGAGCGTTTTCTCGAATCTTCTAGAAGAACGCTCATTTTTCCCACGTGCAAAAATTCTCGCACCCTAGCTATAGAGCAACCTGTGAACACCTCGCACCCTGGCTATAGTGCAACCTGCGAGAATGGGTCATTCTCGCACCCTACCTATATAGAAACCTGCAAACTTCCCTTTTTATAAGGTTTTTACATAGGAAAATGCAACTTCTTTTCTCAGGAAAAGTTCTTCTCCCTTCTCTCTTTAGGAACTCAGGCCACTGACCCCTCTGAAGGCAACATATAGGTTTACATCATTAACGATCATAGGGATGGAAAAAATAATGTGTAACACCTGCTGGGGGGATAGCCCCACCGGACCCCGCAGAGGGGGCACCCCCCCTCTGCACTCCCCCGCGTGGAAGAGTGTACATACTTCTGGGGTGTAAATACTTCATGGGGTATAAACACGGCTGAAAGTAAAAGACCTCTAAATTAGGAAGATAACCAGGCTCCACAACCAACAGTGAGAATAAATGAGAAGGAATAACATGGAAGGATCAACCAAAGAGGCTTTAATGGTGAGAGGTCGACTGGTTGACAGAGATAAAGCAAAATTCTCTAATAGAAAGTCTAAGTCAAAGGGTAGATATAAATCCCCTTGTTTAGTCGCTTGGATGCTTAGATTCCACTATTATGTTCCCATTATTTATTTCTTCTAGGACTCCACTCATTGTAACCATATATTCTTGATCTAATATGTAATGGATCGATCTAAAATTAAAAATATTACGGAAATTACCAGACAAACATTAATAAAATTTAGGAGCACTGAGAGATGAGGAACTCACCCGCTTCGAATAAACCAACATACCTTCGTATGGGGGAGGGAGATTATAGTGATACCTTGATCTCAATATGAAAAAATGCAACAACAAAAATGGGGACGACTCTCCACCCAACCGTAGACCTTGCTACATTAATATTTAGTAGCAGGTCACCCCCAATCCCTCAATCTACTACTCAACCAACATTTCTTTAGCCCTCTTCTTTCTATAGACTAGCCAAAGATCATATATCCTTTTATCCTTCTTTTCCCTCTTTATATGGAGTTCAACCATGGTAAAGAACCAAAACCCTAGGGTCCATTATTTAATTATTTATTACATTTAGGGTTTCTGCATGATTTACCATTACTTATTTTACCATTTCTTTTATTACCAAATATCGATAATAAGTACTTATTGTTATGAACCATTATGATCCCCTTTAGGATAATTATTATATACTTATTTATAATATGATTTATTTATATAAGTACTTATCATGACCACTTTAGGATAATTATTATATTCATGTTATTGTTATTATTTATTTATATATTAATAATAATATGGAGCATGACATACACCCCCTCCTTCAAAGAACTTCGTCCTGAAGTTAGTTTTGATTATGTTACTTACATGTTTTTAATTAGATCACCATATCCTCCAAAACAATCTCTATTAGCTCCAATATCTTCCACAACACCCTTTGTTGGACTAGTATAAGCCACCCAAGTGACTACATCAGGCATCAAAATTCTACATCACAACACTGGGGAAGTGCGAGTACTCTCTCGCTGACCTTCCCGACTTTCAAAACCAATCTTAAGCCTACTGGTCTATATGGAGCCCCAAGGCTCGAGGGCTCATCTTCCCAAGTAGGAATATGGATCAGTACTTATGTACACCAAGCATATCAGAAGGGTGACCTAAACTCCCTCCACAACAACTAGGTACAACCCCAGGCATCAAAGTCCAATCCCATAACACCACTGATGCACAACGCTCCAACCATTCTTCGAGACTTCAACATCATAACTCCAATACAAGGCATAACATTTATTGACATAGGTAGTAGATTGAGTTGTCCCCAACCCATACGATGTTACTATGTAAATATTATTATTAATAATAGTAATACAATATGGAGTTGTCATTATGAAAGTGATGGTACTCCTTGCTAGAAACTTTACAAAACGCTAGTACAGAATGGATAATTTGTGACTCCATGACTAAAAAGGTTAGTCATGAAATTTTTTATAATCTAAATACTGTTGGATTTTTACATTCTTTGTAGTAAAATTCGAGTTGAGGTGGATCGACTAGCAGTGAAAGTTGAAGGTTGAGATGGATCGACTGGGAAAATTCAAAGTCGAAGTGATAGACAACAAGTCAAAGAGGTCATCCGACAAGAGGTCGACAGGCAATCATGTGGCAACCAACTGAAGACCGAATTAAGGTTGACTGGTAATCCGACTGGTAGTTGACTGTAAAAAAGTCCCAAGATTCATGGGATTTGTAGCCAATGATTTGTGTTGATTTATAACCATTTTTGGGCACCTTTGTTTAGGATTTTTCCTACTGAAATTCCTATAAATAAGGCATTTTGTAACCTTTTATTCTGAATGAATAAAACAACAAGAGAGCAATATGCTCAAGGAATGTTGGTTTTACCGTTTGGGTTTCCAGGGTAAAATCATTGTGTAATATGAGTTTTCTTTGTCATCGTTTTTTGATTAAATATTTCTTCCTCTCTTATGTAAGATTTAGCATGGAAGTATAATTTCCTAACATGTGGTATCAGAGCTTTGGTTTAACAACCTTGGATTTGAGCTAAACCCTAGGTCCAGTAAGAGTAGTAAGTCATAGATATTTAAAGTTGTACTTAAAGAATGACAAGTCACTCGAGAATAGAGATCGAAAGATTCAATGGCCATAATTTTGAGCTTTAGAAGCTTAAAATTGAAGATCTCCTTGTCGATCGAGAACAATGGGTAGAAGTCTATCTAGGTACCATTCTGACAGGTATGTCAAGGGAATGATGGGAGAAAATCGAAAGAAGGGAAAGGAGTACGATTCGACCATGTCTTGCAAATTCGGTGTTGTTGAATGTCTCAAGTGAAGACTCAACCAAGAAACTATGGGGCAAGTTGGGAAGCTTTCACTAATTGAAATCCCTGCTAAAGAAGTTGTTCCTTAAAAATAAACTGTATCTTTTGAGGATGAGTGATTTGGTAAATGAGCATTTAAATGTGTTTAATACCATAATAATCCAGTTATCTTATGTGGATATTAAAATCATCGAGGAGGAGAAATGTATTATCCTATTATGTTCTTTTCCAAACTCCTGGGATAGCTTAATCGTGGCTATAGGGAGTAATTAAACCACATTAGCGCTAGAAGACATAGTTTCACCTCTACTGTCAGAAGAAATGAGAAGGAAGAACATGGAAGGATCAACCAAAGAAGATTTAATGGTGAGAGGTCGACTGGTTGACATAGATAAAGGAAAATTCTCCAATACAAAGTCTAAGTCAAAGGGTAGATCTAAATCCCCTGTTCAATAGCTTGGATGCTTAGATTCCACAATTATGTTCCCATTATTGATTTCTTATAGGACTCTAAGAATTGTAACCATATATTCTTGATCTAATATGTAATGGCCCAATCTAAAATTAAAAATATTACAAAAATTACCAGAAAAAATTTAATAAAATTTAGGAGCATTGAGAGATGAGGAACTCACCCGCTTCAAATAAATCCACATACCTTCATTTGGGGATGGATATTGTAGTGATACCTTGATCTCAATATGGAAAAATGCAAAAACAAAATGGGGATGACTCTCCACCCAACCGTAGACCTTGCTACATTAATCTTTAGTGTAGCAGGTCACCCTTGAGCCCTCAATCTACTACTCAACCAACAATTCTTTAGCCCTCTTCTCTTTATAGACTAGTAAAAGAGATCATATATCCTTTTATACTTCTTTTCCCTCTTTATATGGAGTTAAACCATGGTAAATAACCCAAACCCTATGGTCCATTATTTAATTATTTATTATATTTTAGGGTTTCTTCATCATTTACCATTACTTATTTTACAATTTCTTTTATTACCAAATATCGATAATAAGTACTTATTGTTATGAACCATTATGAACCCCTTTAGGATAACTATTATATACTTATTTATAATATGATTTATTTATATAAGTACTTATCATTACCACTTTAGGATAATTATTATATTCATGTTATTGTTATTATTTATTTATATATTAATAATAATACAGGGCATGACATACACCCCTCCTTGAAAGAAATTCACCTTGAAGTTAGTTTGATTATGTTACTTATAGGTTTTTAATTAGCTCACCACTTCCTTCAAAACACTCTCTATTAGCTCCAATATCTTCTACAACACCCTCTTCTGGACTAGTATAAGCCACCCAAGTGACTACACGAGGCATCAAAATTCCACACCACAACATTGGGGAAGTGTGAGTACTCTCTATATGACCTTCCTGACTTTCAAAACCAAGCTTAAGACTACCGGCCTATCCGGAGCCTCAAGGCTCAAGAACTCATCTTCCCAAGAAGGCATCTGGCTCAATACTCATGTACACCAGGCATATCATAAGGCTGACCTAAACTCCCTCCACAACAACTAGGTACAACCCCATGCATCAAAGTCCAATCCCACAACACCACCAATGAGCAACGCTCCAATCATTATTCAGGACTTCGTCATCATAAATCCAATACAAGGCATAATAATTATTGGCATAGGTAGTAGATTGAGTTGTACCCAACCCATAAGGTATTACTTTTTAAATATTCCCCCTCACAGGTATGGGATCACATGAGATCATCAAATAAACCGGCCCTCTCGACCCACTGGTGGATGACCTGAAAATCACCACCTCACAACATGCAACTAATGCATTGGTTATAATCATAATATCAACATCTTAAGAAATAATCCACTTTCTAACTCTCGCATGTCATCATGAGAATACAACATCATAGTCATTATCACATGCTCATGTATGCAATCATAAAACATCTCATCATAAATCTACATGTAAGTACCACATGCCATCACATCATGACATCATAAAAATCTTATCATAAAATAATTATGTGCAATGATATCATGTCATCATATTAGGAGATATTATCATAAGATCACAACATCAACATGTCTTTGTCAAATATAATAAATGGAACCACATGTTATCCTAACATCATAGCATGCCATCATGAATATGATAATCATCTCAACACAAATTTATCAAGACACATCCTTTTTTTTTTATCAACACAATTGACTGGAATCAAATAACATCATAAGTAAATACGATAGGCTCTTAAGATAACGTAACATCATGAACATAACAACCATCTCAACACCTATCACATGTAGAGTGATAATAACATCATGAGCGTTCTTAACATGATTCATCAACAAAATCAAATTTATTAGCATGCATGAATTCTAGATTTTATATCTAAGGAAAGAAATATCATCAAAACATCCATCCTACATGGATCTACCTGTTTAATTTTGTCATCCCAAACTAACTCTCCAAAGGAAAATTTAGTACTAAGAGTGCCATGTGATCACCTAGATACCAATTGCTTCTTTGATTATCATTTCAACAAGGAAGTTGGGAATTCATGAAATATGTATAATCACCCTATTAATGAACAATTGTTTTCATATATTTTCCTTGTTTGAATACAATGTTGACTTTCACATAAGCCCCATCCTCTAGAGTCACAATCTATAGTCATGTATTATTTTCCCTTACAAAGGAATTTTGTGGATTTCAATCACCAAGCTATTAATAACCATACTTGCATGTCTTAAATCATTGATTTTTTTGAATTCTCAATTTTGTATATATTTTGATCATCACCCCATGGTTCTCTTTACCTCTCTGGTTTATTAATTCAAGGGTAATTATACTCAATAACTTGTAATACCAGGTCATCATTATCTAATGACCTACATAATTATCCCATTCATCTAACTTCATTAGTCCATCTCATCCTTTCAAGTTGGTTATGGTTATGAGGTCTACCATTCGATATCATCATTAGAAAATTTGCAGTTCATCATTTTCTCTTCCTCTATAAGTTAACTTCATGGAATGTTGAATAAGTTGGATATATACTGCTAGCATTGGGGTCAAACTTGAAAGTTTTCCTTCATTTCTTAAACCCACTTAAATAGTTTAACTATCCCCTAGGTGTAGTTCCATACTATCTTAAGGTATATATTCATTGTTTCTTTTTTTAGGACTTTCACGAAATTATACTACTATTCTCTCAAGATGATTAGTTCATGTTGTTAGCTTTCTTCCCCCCTTGAGAGGCAACGCCCTTGGAGCACAAAAACCCAATAACCATTAATTATGACTTAAGATACTACAACTCATCCACATCAATACTATTTTTTCCATTACCACATTATATCATTATTGCTAAGTTGCCATTTTCAAATCCCATTAAATACCTTAAATCAATTCTATGCCTCAACATTGTCTGATTAGCAACAATCACCAAAAATTTGAAGTTTAAAAAGATAGTTCAATATTTTGAAACACCTATTCAATGTCAAAGTCTCAAATAAAACCTAATATTAAAATTCAGATCTAATCCTTTGAACAATGCTGCAATAATTAAAGATTGATAGATTAGGCAATGTTTTGATTGAACCAAGCAAGAATCCTCTAGTTAGTAAAAATTACTTGACACTAGGAAACCTATTTACCTCTCATAATTTCTTCCAATTTAAGAAATTTGTTCAACTAATATTTCTCTCCATTCATCATGTGAAGAGGCTACAAATATTAAAATAACCAAACATTGTCCAAAATCCAAGTTGTTTAATTCTATGTTTCTTGAGAGAAAATTCTACAGTTTCCTATGTACATACATACATACACATATATAACTTATATCAATTACCATTTACATTTTCTCTTAGCAAATCCTATTTTTCAACGTTTGAAGTAATCCATGTTCTCATCTTGCTCCATCTTAGTTCATAACAAATATATTTTCTTTGAATAAATCTTATGGTCAAGCCAATGAATTTTTCCAACTTCTTGTCTTTCTTTGAACCCCATTGTAATACCCCTAGGCCAAACCCAATTGTAAATATAAATGCAAATGTACTTAAGCTGGTGAGTTGTTTGATATCATTTTTGTATGCCCCTTTCATAGTATAGTGCACACATGTACTGCACACTAAAATAATGAAGTGTGCACATTCCTGGATACCACGCGCAACAAACTTAAGTGCACATGATTTTGAGGCCAGGGAGCCTTTTGTGTATATGTTATGTTTTATAGGCTCGTGAGCCAGTTATTATAAGCTAGGAGGCTTATGTTTTGAACTAGGCCAGAGAGCCTAGATGCTAAAGGCCAGTGAGCCTATTTTTGTATATGTCTCATCATTAATATAAGACATCGTTGTGTGTAGACCGACCACGATAAAAGAGTATGGGGGACTAAAATCCACTGGTTAGGGAAATGGGGGGGCTAAAAGTTAAGGATAAGGGGATAAGCTAGGGAGCTTAAGCCAAAAAGGAATATTATATTAATATTCCTTAAAGTATAAAGTATGGATAATTACTTTATTTTAAGTTCTAAGGATGGGGACAAGTGGGCCAAAGTAGCTCCCAACATGACAAGTGTCAAGTTGGGAACATGCATACATATAGTTTGGACTTAGTTAATTTTCCATTCATTCATTCCATCATCATTCACTCACTCATTCAACTGTCCTCCTCCGTACCTTCCTGTACCTGTACCTATATCCATACCCATCCCTTTATTTGTACCTGGTTAGCTTGGGAGTTGGACTGAAGAGGCGGGTTGTCAGGCCCGTGGGGTATTGAAGAGGCGGGTTGTCAGGCTCATGGGATACTGAAGAGGCGGGTTGAGGCCCGTGACAAATTCTCTCTAGGTGAGAGAATTGTTGGGAATTGATTTCCTGAAGGTGCTAAATTGCAGCTATAGGGCTCTGAGACTTCCTATCCATCCTGTTGCTAAAGCTCTAGAAGGGAAGTGAGGTAGCCAAGGGATAGTTGAGCAGAGAAGGGGAACACTTCCTGGGGTGGGACATGCATATGGGGAATGAGAAATTGTAGGTTGTTAGTTTGAGTTGGCACCTGTGATAGAGTCTTTCCTATTGCCTTAGATAGATCAGCCTGGTTAGGAATCCCTTTATCCAGGTGGATTTTAGTCCCAGCTCGTGGGTGACCCACTGCCTAGAGTGATGAGCAGTGTGGTCTAAGGCTAGGAGGTTCGTGGAAGGTTTGCACGCAGTTGGTGATATTCTTACCAAGACAAGTGTCAATTGTGTGTTAATTTATATGCTGCATTATTATTTATGTGTTTATTTTTATGGGTTTATCCTATGTGTGGTTTATACCTGTCTTTATATTTATGGGTATTGCTTGTCTATGATGCATGTATATGTTTACTGCTATTTCTGTATGAATCTGTGCATTTACAAAATGTATTTTTTTGTTTTGAGTTTTATATATAAAGTTCTGCAAAATTTTCTGTGTGCATATGTTTTAATTTGCATTCAATTCATTTTTTTTTATGTGGCATAGCCTAGTTGGATGCTAGGGATGTTACAATCTGGTATCAGAGCTCCAATTTTCAACAATGAGCCTAGATGGGTCGAGCAAGTTGTGTTGAAGCGAAATTTCACAGAGGATTGATTTTGAAGTGGCCAAATTTCAAGTTACAGAGCATCCATGGTAAACATTTAGAAGAAACAACATGGAATTGGGCAAAAGCCCCAATTTCGGTTATTAAATTCATGGGAAAATTAATAAATTTGGCCAAGTGGTGAGGTATTCTTAATTTAGTATCTGTTCTAGCAAATTCAGACCTAGAATTGGTCGAATTTGAAGTTATAGGGAAGCCATGACAGATGGAGCGAGATTAGTTGATTAAAATTCTAAATTTGTGAATTGAGTTTGGGAAAAAATCGTTCCAGGAATGTCAACCAACAACGATTTGTTGTTGAAGAGGTTGAATTGGTGTTATTAGGGTGAAATTGAATAAATTTCATAGTTGCAAAATGTCTATGGTAAAAATTGGCAAAAAGTTAGGCAAAATCCCCAATTTTTGTAGCGGAATTCATGAGGAATTGATGCGCATAAAAATGAATGTGTGCAGGTAGGTGCACTAAAAATGCATGATGCGCAGTGAAAAGCTTGTGACATGCGCGAAAAAATATTGGCGTGCTGATGCATTCGCTAAAATTTGGCGCTACATGGTGCAGAGTGGCATTGCGTGGAAAAATATTGGCGTGCGAGTGCGCGCACTAAAATTTGGCACTACGCAGTGCAGAGTGGAATTGCGTGGAAAAATATTGGTGTGCGGGTGTGCATCCTAAAATTTGGCGTTGCGCGGTGTAGAGTGGAATTGCACGAAAAAATATTGGTGTGGGGGTGTGCGTGCTAAAATTTGGTGCTGCGCAGTGCAGAGTGGCATTGCGTGGAAAAACATTGGCATGCGGGTGTGCGCGCTAAAATTTGGCTCTACGTGGTGCAGAGAGGCATTGCGTGGAAAATATTGGCGCACGAGTGTGCACACTTAAAATTTGGCTTTGTGCAATGCATAGTGGTAATGCGCAAAAAATATTGGCGTGCAGGTGTGCGTACTTAATTTTGGTGTTGCACGATGCAGAGTGGTAATGTGGTGGGAAAATTTTGGCGTGCGGTTGTGCACACTAAATTTAGCATTGCGTGGTGTATATTGAGTGGCACATGCGTAATACTGACGTGCACGGTGTGCAGATGCAAAATAATTACGCGCATGGTGTGCGCAATATTGATAGAGCACAAAGGAATTTTGTTGGTGTGCACGTAATGTGGGTATATGTTGTCGCGCGAAAATTTAGTTAATGGTGCACACGGAGTACTGGTGCACAGTGGGGACATACTAAACTTTGGCATGGTGCAACACGTAGAGTAAAATTCTCATGACACAAAAATTGTGCACAACAGGTATTAGTGCATGAACCAAAATTGTGCATGGTGGATATGGGTGCGTGATACAAAAGTAGTGCACACTAGTTATTGGCATGACAAAGAAGTGATCCACATTGGTTATAGGTGCGCGGAGCATGCACTGCCTTATGGTGTTGCTACGTAGGCTAAATATGGGTGTACATGTTCAAATTTGTGCGCGTGAAGTCATTTGGATGGTCTACAACAAAAAGCCAATGAATTTATGTGACATTTTATACTATTTGAAGGTCATCTTTTTGCAGCGCGTTTTTGAGGCCCTAAACAACGTTTTTAGCTACTCAAAAACCCTGAGAACAAAGTGTACCAAGGTACACTCTGTTTCTGCAACTCAAATGAAAGGGCCCAGAGAGAGCTTTCCAATGGTGTAAATCGTTGGTCAAATAGATCTTTTATGAGGAAGGTGTTCGAGTTACTTCACACACACTTAGGATTTATTTTTCCTAAGGTTTTTCCTTGTTTATTAGTTATAGTTAGTCATTATCCAGTCTCCTATAATTTAGGGGAGAATATTCCACCTAGAGAATATTCTCTTTCAGTTGACACTTCAGTTTGACTAGTTGAGTTGAGTTTAGATGTTGCATTGGTTTTGTCACCATGCAACATTGAGATCATCACCATGCTAATTCAGCCTTGCCTTGGTATCATCATTAGAGTGGCACATTAGCCTTGATTACCTAAGTTAACTCCTTACTACTCTATGTTCAGTCAGTTAATTGAAGACTAGTTGACTAGTTAACTCAACTAGGTGGCAGTTCACTCCCGTAACTGCATGAGAGACTAGACTAGGTGGTAGTTGACTCCTGTAACTGCTGGTGTGTGTCTAGATCACTCTAGACCACCACTATCGCACATTGGTTATCCTCAGTAGAACTCATTGAGTTATACAGAGTATATAATGTGTAAATTATTCATTATTCATAACGGTTAATGAGAATTATTCCATTCTTTCTCTCCTTCTTCTTATTTCTCCAATTCTCTCTGAAAATGTGTGTATTATTATTTAGCTAGATCTATTATGTGCAGGTTCAACACATTTACATGGTATCAAATCTGACAGACTGTTAAGCAAAAGCTACACCAAAAGTTTTTGCAGGTACAAAAGATTGAAGACAACAAAAAGATGAAATTCCAAAACGAATTCATTCTTACACCTTACAACTATTTTGCACGGAAGGAGAAAATATCCATACATATTAGATCCAGAGGGTTGTATAGGTTAACCTTGAATACAGATACAAAACAGACATCAACCATAGAAAAATCCAAGTATTTAAATCGCGTGGATGAGGCACTCAGAACAATTTGCAATCTTATTTCTCCTGATCTCCTTTTTCACATATGTTCTTGTAAGACTCCCATTGAAGCCTAGACCACCTTGGAAGGGATATTTGGAAAATAGGATGAGATGAGGGGACACATGTTGGAGGTAGAGATTCTCACATTGGATCCAAAAAGCTTCGACAATATCCAAGATTTCTTTACAAAATTCAAGGATTTACTGTCACAACTCAAAGCTTGTGGGGTTGATAAATTGAAGGAGGAGAAACAAATGGTTCTCACCATTATCTCCAAGATTGGTCTTGAATTCTTTGTATTCATATCCACATTCCATACTGTAAGATTCGCCTCTGGAGCCACCTGGAAGATTCCTTCTCTTGAGGACTTTATCGAATCCCTGACACAAGAGAAAACCAAGCTCATCAACATGGGCACAATCAAAGGACCAAGGGCGCATGCACTCACTGTGCATGATGGCAGCCAAAAATATCAGAAATTTAAAGATAAATATAAATGAAAATCTCATGCACATCCAAATAAGGAAGGGTACACAAAACCCTTCACTGATGCCTCTAAATCTAAAGGGGAAAAGGGAAGAAAAGGGGAGAAATGCATGTATTGTCACAAAGGATTCCATTCAGAATCCACATGCATGCAAAAAAAAATAGATCTGATGTCTCAAATACTTCAGCAAAAAAACCTTGGAGATCACATCCCCGAGGGTGCCAAGAAGAAGAATCCAGAAGATCTGAATTCCAAGAAAGGCAATTCTATCCATGCCTTGATTGCCATCAACTCCTCTCCTGATGCTTAGATCGTAGATTCAGGAGAATCACATCACATGGATGGCTCATAAGCAATCTATTCTTCATTGGATGCATGCAAAGGTCCTCCTATTCTGATGGGGGACAACTCTTCTGTCGAAGTCACTGACAAGGGAAGGATTGAACTCACCAACGAAAGCTTCGAGAATGTGCTGCATGCTCCCAAGATTTCTGTCAACCTTCTCTCCGTGTATCAGATGATGAATTCTGGCACCAGAAAGAAATTCATATTCACACCAAATTCCATGGACATCTACGACATGCAAACCAACTCCAGGGTTGCTACCGGTGAGGTAAATCATCCGTCTAGATTGTATACTTTTTTTGAATTCATTGAACCTAATTTTGCTTTACTGCTTACTCATACTGATGAAAGTAGTAGGATATGGCACACAAGGTTTGGACGTTTGAATTTTAGATACATGCAACAGCTTAGCAAGCGCAAATTAGTTGATGGTCTACCAGACATCCATTTCTCCAAGGGAGTATGTGAGGGATGTGTTCTCGAAAAACACCCTCAAGAGAAATTCGACAAAGGAAAGTCTCAGTGAGCTTCCGCACCTTTAGATCTGATCCACAGTGACCTCATGGGTCCTTTTCCACATCCATCGATTAGCAAAGTGAGGTTTGTTCTCATTTTTGTTGATGATTTCTCATGTTTTACATGGATCTACTTTCTCAAACAAAAATATGAGGTCTTTCAACACCTCAAAGATTTCAAAGCCCTGGTTGAGACATAGTCTAGAAAGAATATCAAAGTCCTTTGAACTGATAACGAGGAGAGTATGTAAATCACGAGATCCATAATCTTTTCCATGAGGCAGGGATTTAGTTGCAACATACAGTTCCCTACACTCCGAAGCAAAACGAAGTTGCTGAGTCGAAAAACAGATCTCTAAAGGAGATGGCATCTTACATGTTGCATACAAAGTCATTACCACAGAGACTATGGAACGAAGCACTTAACTTTGAAACATACATCCAAAACAGATCTCCCCATAGATTTGTCAAGGACAAGACCCCCTATGAGGCTTGGAGCGGCCTCAAACCGGAAGTGACCCACTTTCCAATTTTTGGTTCACATGCATGGGCCTGGATTCCCTTTGAAAAGAGGAAGGCACTTGATCCACATAGCACTGAGTGCATTTTTGTTGGATACCCCGATGGTGTGAAGGGATATTGGTTTATTGATATTTCCTCGGACCAGCTCATCATTGAGCGTAGTGTCCAATTCGAGGAAAGTGTCTTGCATGTACCTCAACAACCGCATGCATACACCTTCACTCTTCCACCTGTTCGAGATGATGAGCATGCACATGCTGGCTCTTCTTTACATGAGAGTTCTGATTCAGAGGACTTAAATGATTTAGATTCAGAGTCAGTACAGTCAAATGCAGAGTCAGAGCATCCATATGCAGTTGCAGAGCCAAAGAAGAGGCCCAAGTGGGCAAAAAATACCCTTCAGGATGCAGGGGATCTCGTTGGTGATCCATCCGATACTAGGAGGACTCAATATGATTTCGAGGAGCCTCCTATTGCACTCACTTCCACTGAACCATTTCCCTCCAAACATCTTTTCTTGGTTCAGTCTTCCGATCCACAGTCTTACGACGAGGCTGCTGGAAATCCCTTTTGAGAATCCGCCATGCAGGAGGAGTACAACTCCCTCCTCGAGAACCAGACTTGGGATCTGGTTCCCCTTCCTTCTGGGAGGAAACTTGTCAAATCCAGATGGGTCTATAGGACCAAGAGTGCAGCGGATGGACAGATTAGCAGATACAAAGCTAGGCTTGTCGCCAAAGGCTTTCAGCAGGTTCATGGTATTGACTATGATGATACCTTCGCTCTAGTAGCGAAGATGGATTCCATTCAATTGGACCTTTCCATTGTGACATCCAAGGGATGGGAATTCCATTAGATGGACATGAAGAATGCATTTCTTCACGGTGATCTCTCTGATAAAATCTACATGGAGCAGCCCCAGGGATTTATGTAGGACTCATCTTGGGTCTGTCGACTGAAGAAGTCACTTTATGGCCTCAAGCAGGGTCCGATGGCATGGTATGCCAAGATGGAATCCTACATGTTGTCACAGAACTTTGTACGTTGTAAATCAGACATGAATGTCTACATGCTCAGGATGACTGATTCACTTCTAATTTTAGTTATGTATGTCGATGATTTGCTGATCACCGGGTGCTTGACTTCAGCGATTGCTGCAATCAAGAGGATTCTACATGACATGTTTTTGATGACGGACATGGGTCCGCTAAACTTCTTCCTTGGAGTCGATATCAGTCAGGATGCATTAGGCATCAAACTGTCTCAGGATAAGTATGCATGAGATCTCCTTGAGCGATTTCACATGACAGGCTGCAAGTCTACTCCGACTCCTTTCCTATCAGGAGTCAAACTTGAGGATGGCAGGAATAATCCACTGGTTGACAACACACTGTACATACAACTAGTGGGGAGCTTGTTGTATCTCACACACTCCAGACCATAACTCTCCTATGCAGTTGGTGTAGTTTCCAGGTTCATGCAGGAGCCACATGAGCTACATTGGAAGGCTGCAAAGCGTATCCTTCGATACGTACAAGGCACCATCACCTTTGGGATTCATTATGAAACAAACTCTACATTATATCTCATTGGGTTTACTGATTCTTATTGGGTTGGCGATAACATTGATCGCAAGTCCACATCTGGTTACTCATTCAATCTTAGTTCTGGGCCCATCTGTTCATTGAGCAAGAAGAAATCTGCCATTTCTCTATCTTCATCCGAGGCAGAGTACAGAGGGGTAGTTAACATAACCATTCAGGCTATATGGCTACAACATTTTCTTACTGAGTTGGGAATTGAGTTTCATCGGCCGATCGTCATCTAGTGTGACAACGAGAGCACTTTGAAGTTCTGCAGAGATCTAGTTCAGAGGCAACGGACGAAGCACCACATGCAATACATTTAGGAATTAGTACAAGAGGGGATCATTTACTTATAGTTATGTCCTTCAACAAAACATAAGACATACATCTTCACCAATACCTTCACTGAGCATAAATTCCATTATTTGCGAAGTCGTATTGGAGTGAATGACACAATTTCCTAGCAACTGTAGTTCTTCTTTTTACATACATTGTACCTCGAGGGGGGGTTTTCCCCATGAGGTTTTACCTCTTTCCTCACTTTATTTTCAATGTATCTTTTGTACTTGGGTACCTAACATGGCCTCGTTGCCAGGACCCAATCTTTATTTTCACCATAGTGATGTTTAGGGGGGGTGTTGGAGTTACTTCACACACACCTAGGATTTATTTTTCCTAAGTTTTTTCCTTGTTTATTAGTCATAATTAGTCATTATCTAGTCTCCTATAATTTAAGGGAGAATATTCTACCTAGATAATATTCTCTTTCAGTTGACACTTCAGTTTGACTAGTTGAGTTGAGTTTAGATGTTGCATTGGTTTTATCACCATGGAACATTGGGATCATCACCATGCTAATTCGACCTTGCCTTGGTATCATCACCAGAGTGGCACATTAGCCTTTATTACCTAAGTTAAATCCTCACTACTCTCTATTCAGTCAGTTAACTGAAGACTAGTTGACTAGTTAACTCAACTAGGTGGAAGCTCACTCCCGTCACTGCCTGAGAGACTAGACTAGGTGGCATTTCACTCCTGTAACTACTGGTGTGTGTCTAGATCACTCTAGACCACCACTATGGTGCATTGGTTATCCTCCAGTAGAACTCATTGATTTATACAGAGTATATCATGTGTAAATGATTCATTATTCATAACAGTTAATGAAAATTCTTCCATTCTTTCTCTCCTTCTTCTTCTTTCTCCAATTCTCTCTACAAATGTGTGTATTATTGTTTATCTAGATCTATTCTGTGCAGGTTCAACACATTTACAGAAGGTACAAGACAAACAATGGAGGGTAAATTTTAAGACCCAACTAACTTCAAAGGGCTATAACTTTCTTCTCCAGAATCAAATTGAGGCGCAGAAGCAGTCTATGGAAATCTATTGAACCATAGAAGACAGTATTAGAGATGAATTAAATTTCTGGGCATGTTAAAAATGTTTAATATGGAAAATAAGGTACTTGCAGCAATCCAAACCAAAAATATTAATTGGCCTAGAACTTCAACAAGATGTAACTAGCAGCCTAGAGCCCAGAAAGAGGTGAAATTTGGACAGACTGTCCAAAATATGTATATTAAGAAACATAATTGAGCCTATGAAAAGTCCAATGGAGTAGGTGAAAAATGCATAATTATAGTGCAAAATGGCACCAAGTTGAAGAGCAAACATAAAAATTAATGGACAATTTTCAAATAACCATAACTTTTTGCTCAAGACTCAGAATTAAGCACGGAAGTAGGTGTTGGAAAGGTATTGGAAAATAGAATATAATTATTCACCTAGAAAATTGATCTGGGCATTCAATTTCCAGGAAATCATAAGAAATAATTCTAATGCATTATTGAACCAGAATGGTTCATATTTTCATGAAATTGTTGAAACACTTAGCCTGACAAAGTTCTGTTGGTTGCACATTTTGCAGAGTTAACAAAAACTAGATCATATCAGAATCATCACAAGGTGTAGAGGAATGGAATATGAACATGAGGATTACAACTAGGAATATGAGATCAGAGGGATGGATGTCCATATGAGCATTGGAGGAACAAACTCCAATGGACATGGAGAAGGAAGGGATGAAAACATGAATATGGTAGAGACCATTAAAAATTTGCAGAAGGATGTACACAGCCATAAAAATGATAATGAAAGGCTTATGAGAGCCAAAGAGCAGTAGGAGAACTTCAACATGAAGTTAATGTAGAGCTTGGACATAATAGAAAAGAAATTGGATAAGGAGAGTGGCTCATGCAAATCAGGAAGTCACAGGTCTCCTGATGATAAAAGAAGAACAATAAGTGTTAGTAGACATCACCATCACTCCCCAAGGAATTCCAATAAGTGAGAACACAATATCTCAAGTCCATCCCCTGTTAGGAAGCATAAGAGGTCTGGGGTGGATGAGCTACAAGGAGAAATGAACAAAATCAAACCTCCTACATTTGATGGTGAGGACAAGAAGGATGAAGATGGAGAGACATGGCTGTTGGGCATGAGAAAGTATTTCCAATTGCATAATTATTCTTCTCATGTAAAAGGAATAATTTCCATCTATCAACTCAAGGGAAAGGCATCCATGTGGTGGGATCATCTTTTGCAGGTGCAACACAATAAAGAGAAAAATGTTACTTGGAGGGAATTCAAGAAGTATTTTGAAAAGAAATACTTTACTAAGAGATACTATGACAAGAAAATGAAAGAGTTATTTGTACTGAAGCTTGGGAGTATGACCATAGATGAATATGAAAGAAGGTTTTTAGAACTGTTGAAGTATGTTTCTTTCATCAAGGATGAGATAGTTAATATTTAGAGGAATTTGAGTGGACTGCCATCATTCATCAGTGAAAAAATATAATATGATGATCCTAAAACATTGGGGGGAGACCATAAGGCGAGCTAAATGCCTATATGATCATCAAAAAACAAGGCCAACCTTCCAAAAAGATTGGGAAGACAAGAATAAATTCAAGAGGGATCAGAGGAAGAAGGGAACTAAGCCACCATTGTTTAGAAATAATCCTCAGGGACAACCAACTTCCAGAGAACCCAGAGTGATGGAGACAGGGGGTCAAAGGCCAAGGCTTCCACCTATTCAATGTTGGGGTTGTAAAGGAGATCATATGTTTAGAGATTGTCCTCACATAGGTGAAAAAGTGAGGTCTATTCACAATGTACAACAAACTAAAACGGTGGAGGACATGGGCAGAAATATACTAAGGATCTATGAAGCCATGGACAAAAAAAAAACAGAGTATCAACCACATATGATTGAAGTGGAAGGTATGATCAACAAGAAAACCATTGCTATTTTAATTTATTCAGGAGCTAGTCATAGTTATATAGATCCTAATATGGTGGTGTTGATTAAGGTTGGTTGTCATTGATGTCAACCCTTGAAGAAAGTCTGGTAGTGAATTCTGGTAGCACAAAGGTTTGGGTAATGGACCCAAGGTTGTTTCATGTATAATGGTACGAGTTTTAATATATTTGAAGGTAATAATATTCTATATGGATAGTACATGTCATTCCATTTTTGGTGGTATGTGGAACAAAACATAACTCCTCACGGTTAGAGAGTTATGGCCATGAGAAGTTGGAGAACCCAGGTTTGGGTAATGGACCCAAGTTTGTTTGATGGATAATGGTACGAGTTTTGATATATTTTCAGGTAATACTATTCTACATGGATAGTACATGTCATTCCATTTCTGGTGGTATGTGGAACGTCACATAACTTCTCACTGTTTGAGAGTTATGGCCTTACGAAGTTGGAGGACCCTCATATGTCATCTAGAAGCCCCAAAGGTCAAAGTACTCAAAGTGGTTTAAGAGATTTTAGAAGGTAAATAATAAAATGAAGTGAGTGTACTATAATTCAAAGTGAATACAAAATAAATTATTTAAATAATAAATTTAATGGAGAAATTAGATGCGGGTTAACCCTAAAATAAGGAAAGTGGGCAAAGTGACCTAGAAGATGATTCTAAGAAAGCTACTTGGAGAGTATAAATAAGAGGAAAGTCTCTCTCATTTTACACCACACTTGAGAATATTTAATATCTATAGGTGACTGAGGTAACCAAAGGATATCTAAGCTGAATTATAGAGGGAAGGTGAAGAAAAGAAGGTCGGAATTCAAGGGAGGATAAATTCTTTTGATGATGCTTTCTAAGGTATGTTATTTACAGGTCATCTCATCATTTTTGCAATAATTTTTTTTCCTAGAATGATTCAGACCGTGAAATTGATAGGCCATTGAGGAAACATATCCAAGTATCTGTGGTAAAAATTTCAACTTGTGGGTTGTTGTATTTTTGGAGTTACACTCCGTGGAAAATAAGGTTTGTGGCTAGTCCTGAAACTAGTCTAAAACAAGTGTTTCGGGTAAAAACATCATAACTTCTTCATAATAGATCCAAATTCAGTAAGTTTTTTTTTTTTTTTTTGTTATCTTACAGTCTTTAGTATTTTGTGTAACATTTTCAGATCAATTCAACAAATATTCAGTGCGGAACATGCTCTACAAAGTCTCTCTCTAGAATAAGCCAGAATTCAACAATGTATGCCCTTTTTTCTATAACTCCTTTTCTGAGAGGTTCTAAGTAGTGACACCTGGAGGAATTGCATAAAACAAACCGAATAACATTGTGTACTATTTTCAATTCTTTATTCATTACAGGTACATAGTTATGATTATTTCAAGTTAGGGTTGTTGACTAATCCCAAACTAGTCATGTGAGACTAAAGAAAATTTTGATGAAAATGCTAGTCTTTTGTTGTGAAAGTTAAGGAAG
>JZKD02S1622575.1:41931-54045 GCA_000966675.3 Picea glauca | reverse complement strand
AGCTTTTCAATGTTAACAATAAGCTGATTGTTGGAGAAGGAAAGATAATGGATAAATGGAGTGAATTGGGTAGAGAAGACAGGCTTCCTGAGAGTTTATTGTGCTCAAGGTCCAGCCGAGGCAGAGTGGATACGAAGGCGGGGATTGAACCTGTGAGCATGAGCTTTTTGTGACAGAGAATGAGATTTGACAAAATGGGCAGCTGCCCAGTATCCTGGGGAATCTCACCCACATGCTGATTAAAGCTCAAGTCCAATGTCTGCAGCTTCTGCAAGGCACGCAGGCAGGGAGGAACAGTACCTGATAGTAAGTTTTTGCTAATGCCCACAAACTGGAGCTCCTTGCACTGCCCCCAGAGTCTCTGGTATCGACCCTGCCACGAAACCTTGGACTAATGTGAGCTCTACCAGGGACGAAAGACCGCCCAGAACCCCATCCCACTTGACTGTGAGCCCTGGGGCACCTGCAGATGCATCGCCCAGATTGAGTGCCACAACTCGGTGTGGTTCACCTGGCTATTCACACAAAACTCCAGAGAAACTGTAAGGAACGGAGGAAAAATCCCATGACTGGAAGAAAGTGGAGCCTGGCATGTCGTCCATGTTTTTCCTGATGGATTGCAGAGCTAGAAAATCAAGTGGGTCTAACATTGCCTCCTATGACCATATCGCCATAACCAGAACAAGCATTGTTAACACTGCTTTCAACATCTTATTCACCCCAATCGTGTCCATTTCCATAGCTAAAACACATACACAGCGTGATATTAGAATTTAGATTTTCAATTGGCCAAACTCAAAGCTCAAATGGAGCCCAAGTTCTCACTGTAACTTAGATGTCTTCACACCATCACAGTTCCTGATCTTCTCAACCGAGGGGGAGCTGAAATAGGCAATGGAGTCTGTACAGTCCTACAGAAAACTGAAGGCCCGCCATAAATCTGATGAAATGATCGTTGCTTGCCCGTGTACATTCAATGCCGCCTTCTGTGAAACACTATTACACAAGAAACAAGTTGTCCTCCTTCCCCTTCTCGTGCAGCTCTTCTAGCGTTCCACAGAAGCTCTTTTCTCATAACTTTCCTTCAACGCCAAGTCATCGATAACCCCAACTACTCATATCCAAACGCAAAAAACATCCTACCGATTACTAAAATTATGATTTCGGATCCAGATGACGCTAAATAAGCTCGAATATCCATACCGATTACGCCAAAGACATAAACCGAAATCTCTGCTACTATCGCTTGGGCGAGAAATCCGAGATTGGTCAGGCTTATAACGGTCTTCCGAGCCTTGGTTCCCAAGCTAATCACGAGCCTGCCACCTCGGCAAGTGAGATGCAGCGCAAGAAAGAATCTTTCGGCAAATGATACCGTTGGGCCATTGCCACGTCGTCATAATAGGATACAAGAATTGCAGAGCTGACCGTGGAATTGTCTCCCCTCCATGAGGGATCGAGTCCACGTGAGCTTCTAATGCCACTCAATTTTTGTTTACACATGGATAGAAAATACCAGCATTTTATTGTTTACGAAACAGAATTATTAATATCTCTAATCTCTATATTATTAAACATGGCATGTTCTTAAACATGAGATTCCGTTTTTCATTACATGTTGAATTCATTTATATATTTATGTATTTAGAAAGGTAATTTAAACAATATAAAATAGAGATTAATAAAATCCCAAAACCTCTTTACCTCAGAATTGGATATGCATATTCTAAAACAATTGTCCATGGATAAATCCACCGCCAAGTATTGGGTATGCATATTCTAGAAGATTAACCCATGGATAAATCCACCACCAAGTCAACTATTAGACCAAAGAAGGTAGGCAACTACCCACAATTTTGACATTTTTTAACAGTCAAAGTATTGACAAGTAGATCGAAATGGATGTTGGCGATACCATAGCCAGATTATGACATCCACAATATGCAATTTCCTAAAACCTTAGTCTAAACGTAAGTTTTATTTATTTATTTATTTTTTTTTTTCTGCCCCCAAAAAACCTAAAAAATAAAAAGTTTAGCCAAATCCTTTCTTAAATCCATTTTATTATTTGAATAATGAAATGCGAGTGAATATCAATTAAAGAAATATTGAAAATGGTTGGTTATTTATTTTATTAAAAAAATAAAAATAAAGTAAGATTTTTTTTTTTAAATCTTCAAATTTTGATTGAAGTATAAAAGATGTATATGTATCTTAAAAAAACAAAGGTTGTAAATGATCATTTAGAAACTATTCCAAGGTAAATAATGTTCATAATAAAAATTGACCATGCAACATCATCAAAATTTAAGTTTTAAAGTGCCATAATGCCTAAAACAAACAACAATAAACATAATAATAATAAAGTTATTTCGTCAAAATGGGCATACTGATTAAGAGGTTGTAGGAACTAAACCCATGTCAAGGGGATGGTCTTTGTCCTTAAGAGGAGGCCCCCTTCCTTCTATTACAAGCTTAAGATCCACCACATTGAGCTCTCATCTGTCGTTGCCCTACATAGGTTTTTTTTAGATGCTTTGGTTCAAAGATGGCTAGAGGAATGATGGATAATTTTTTAAACCACGACACCTTTGGAGATCTTTCAAGAGACTAGTTCCTTCACATCTTTCGACATTCTCGCCTTGCTGTATGATGGTGTTGTCGATCTCTTGAGGCTCTAGAATGTGTAGAGTGGTCAAAAGAGTGCCCTTCACTCATCTGTCGTTGCCCTACATAGGTTTTTTTTAGATGCTTTGGTTCAAAGATGGCTAGAGGAATGATGGATAATTTTTTAAACCACGACACCTTTGGAGATCTTTCAAGAGACTAGTTCCTTCACATCTTTCGACATTCTCGCCTTGCTGTATGATGGTGTTGTCGATCTCTTGAGGCTCTAGAATGTGTAGAGTGGTCAAAAGAGTGCCCTTCACGTGACCCCTTGTTCATAGTGCATGGCACATTGGTCTAGTAGTTCATAAGCTCGTGCAGGTGGGCTATCTTCATCTCCACCTTCCACATCTACACCCAGAGATGTGAAAGAAGATAGGAATAGATTAGAGACCCTCTCACTAGCTAAAAGTAGACCTATGCTAAGAATTAGTGCATACACATCCATTTCTTATTTTCCAAAGTTGATATCAATTCTAATCCATTATCATAATGTGTGGAAATTCATAGCCCAAGGGAGAGAATCTCCAAATAGGGTTGCTTTCCAAGTGATATTGAACAAAAACAAAGAATGACAAAGTTTATAATCCCATGCCCATGTTGATTGGGCATATTTACGAAGCCAAAGTAATTACTCTAGGGTTTCATTCTTGCCACATAAAGGGCATTTAGGGTGAAATTTTCCTAGATGTTTCAAGCATCGCCCTATGAGTAGGGCTCCATGATTTAGGGACAAAGAAAAATAAGGATTTTGGGGCTCTAAGTGCCTTTTCATATGGATTTCCATGGATAGAGCCATGTCTTCTCCTTAGACTTGATTCTCTAGATTTTATTAAGCTTTCCCTCAAACCCAAGCTTATATGAGAGCCATTGATCATCGTTGGTTTCCTTGTACTTCACAACCGTTCTTCAATTATGTCCCAAGTGTTTCCACCATGCTTGTGACCCTAAAAGGTCAAGTTTAAGGAAGAGGTTATGGATCAACCTCTAAACTTTCCCTAGGGTTTTGTTTTTCAATGTTGTTTCTTGAATTACAAAACAAAGAGTTCATTTCATGTTTGAATATGCAACAATGTGTATGAACACGGTGTATGCTTTAATTGTTTATTTAGCTGTATATTTTGTTTTAGCAAGAATTCATGCATTTATCATCTTTTCTTTTAGTTTTTTCCTATCTATTTATGAATCACATTGTCTACCAAATATTTTAGGAGCCAATATTTGTATGTCACTGTTTCCAGTTTGGCTTGTTCATTGTATTGGAACCAAATTGCACCCTTGCATTGCTCTTTTAAAATTTCAAAAATCACTATTTTTTAGATTTTTTTCAATTGTCTTCTTGTCATTATCCTGACTCCAACCATAGCTTCTATTCGGCTGGCTAAAGGCAAAGCTTCATGGCTATGTTAGTATAAAAGTTCATGGTACAAATACATATTTTCTTCCTTGTTATGTCATATGGTAATATGGCATTATGAAATGTGCTCTAATACGTGACACGTTCAATGGCCATACACTTGGTTTATATTGTTTATTAAATATTCAAATTATATTTGAAACATATGCAATGCTTTCCTTGTTTCAACAAAATAATGCAGTGCTTGGTAATACAAACCCTTATTGTTTAGTCCTTTTTATGCATATTCTTTTTCATTTAACTAAATTAAGAAAAATGTTAATATATATGGTAAATTGAGTTTTTTATTATTTTGTCATATGTTTTACTACACAAAAAAATAGAGGAAAAGTAAACAACATTTCCATATATGATGACGATTACGCGCCTCACTCGATGCCTACCTAGATCATATGACTTGTGTGTATGCATTGCCACTCAAATTATGTTTATGGATATATTTAAAGATGTTGTATCAAATTTATTTGGTAATTATTTATAAATATAAAGATTTTTGTAATTCTCTTTATTAATCAAAATAAAAGGATTACATAGTAAATGGTCAAGAACCCAAAGGTTGATGAAATTAAGTTTAGAAGGGTTAAGAATAAAATAATAAAAATCATTTAAGGTAAATAATTTCAAAAGAAGTTTAAAGCCATACTTAGTGTTGGGTATGTGTTATATTCTTTTATTGATTTTCATGTTTGTTTTTGGGCGGTTTTTTGGCACATGGGTTTTTGCTTATGGTTTTCTATTTCCGGTTAAGGAATTAGGGTTATTGACTAATCTAGGTCATTGGATTAGGGTTTTGGATGCCATTGGCTCCTATATCTATATTGTATTCTAAACAATGTAAGAGGTGAATGAATATAGAATATGTTGTTTTTCCCGGTTTGGGTTTCCAAGGGAAAAATGTATGTGTAATGTGTGTATTTTCCATTGTATCTTTTTTGTTTTTTTATTGAAAATTTGTTTGTTGTAAATTATTGTACAAGGTTAAAATCTACACCTAGGGCTTAATAGCTAAAAGTAAATTTGTAACTTGGTGCAAAATGTAAAGATTTAATAGTGAATTTCATTATATTAATTTGCAGCAATTAAATTCTCAAATATTACATTTACAACATAATTTCAATATTTTTAACTTTCATTCATAGAAAGCAGTAATTAGTGAAATACCTATTTAAGAAGAAGTTGTCCCTTTAGCTTTCCTGTTGAAGTCCTATCTGAAACTAAATCCTCCCAGCCAGCTAGGAATAGAGCCTCTTCGGCTCCCTTGCTCCAGGAAATCACATGTCCTAGCCCTTGATCCCAAAATCCCAGCAACACCAATCCACTAGTAAAAACCCACAATTTTTTTTGCAACCTTCCCCCTCTCCAAAATTTCCACTACCTTTCTCCTCCCCCCGGTTTCTCCTTCTCCCTCCAATAAAAAATTCCCCCTCTCCAAGTCCATCCCCCCCTTCCTTATCCTTCTCCCTCGAATCCTTCCCATCCTTCATTTTCCCATCTACCTTATCCTTTGTCATAAATTCATACCTACCCCAACCACAAATGAGATATTTTATTATTAAATGTTACATTTCTTAATTCAAAATGAATAAATAAATAAAGATAAAATATAATTAATTCAATAATTAACTGAGTTGGATAAATTAATGATTTAATCAATTAATTAACTTTTAATACCTTAATAACTTAATTTACCTTACTTAATCAAATCATTAATTAACCTAATTGGGGTGTTACATACACTCACCCTTCAAGAAATTTCATCCCGAAGTTATAGTAACTTACAATACTAGGAGAACAATAACATGATTCATACATCTAGATTATATAAGCACATCATTAATTTAAACATTCCTAAATACTAGTGTACATGCACAAGACATGTATGTGTAGCTAGCACATACATAAATTATGTGTGTACTAAAGACAATAATTAACACATCTAATGCAATTATTGTATGCTTTCAACCCAATCAACAATGCAATTAACCTTTTACAAAAAAATATTTATGCAGAATACTTAATTATAATAATTTAGCACAAGTAATAATTACCTAGATAATTCTAATTCAGTTAAGAATTTTTTTTAAAGCAAGAGAAAATCAACACTTCTTCTATAAGATTAAAACCCCACACACTCAACTACGTCTAATCATCTTGCCTCCCTAACCTACTTCCATTGTCCATCCCTATCCTTCGTCTGCTGGACTATCCTGGAGCGTCAACTATATTGACCTAACTCCATATAGAACCCATAAGCGGAAGTGTTAACTACCTTGACCAAGCTTCCCCAACAGGTAACTGTCAATCATCATCACACGTCTAGGGGAGCGTGATCTAACACCGTCCTCCCATGACTCCAGGTGTCATAGGATACATGGTGGGAAATGCCTCCACCTCTCCTAATAGAACTTGGGTCAACACCCTATCATGGACCATACAATGACACTATGTTGTTGGGATTTTGTCATCGTATATTCAGTTTCAGGCAATCACTACTTGAAAAACCTGCACTTTCCCACATATCATTGTAATGCATTTGAACCAACAAAATTCCACATACAATATTTATACCATATTGTTTCTTGGTCGATGTTCACGACATAAACCCTTTATTATCATTATCATTTGGTTAATTTATAGCCCATTAATATTCAAATCAATTTATAGCACAACTCACATATATCCATACACATTATCATGTAAACACATTTAACTTTATCATTTACTCGGTATCCACGTACCAACATCTTTAAATTTCAAAAATTTCAAGCTAGAATTAGGTTGCATATTATCCAACATAAACCACTTAACAATAAACATTCATAGTATTGACATTCACATAGGTCCATATGTCCAAAATTTAAAGTGTCAAGTAATCAATGTGCCATAGATCATAAGAAAATAAAGATACGACTAGGCCATAAGTGATTCTAGTTGTTTAAGTCAAAACAAGTCATTACATACACCCATCCTTTGGGAAACATAGTCCCGAGGTGGTAAAAAAAGTGAAGGATGATATCGTCGTAAGGTCGAGCTACATCCTCCCAAGTAGCAGATCCTGGGCTATACTTGTCCCACTAGACCTTAACTTGGTCCACCAAACGATTCTTGAGTTTTCGGACCCTATGGTCCAATATGCGTAGTGGTTCGACCATGATGGTTCTCGCATTTGAGACCTGCAATTCCTTCCAATTTAGTTTGTGAGATTTGTTAGCAACATAATGACGTAGAACAAATACATGAAAAATATTAAGAGTTTTATGCAAGTGGAATGGAAGAACGAGGCGATAGACAACGGGTCCAATTCTCTCTTGGATTTTAAACGGTCCTATAAACCGAGGCGACAAATTTGTCCCTTTCCCAAACCGAATGGTACTTTTATTAGGCCTGATACGATTGAAAACATGATCTCTCACTTTATAACTTCAGTTGGTCCTATGTGCATCAACATAACTTTTATGTCTATCATGTGCCTCCTTTAATCGTTGTCTAATCTGAATCACTTGTTCTTCCACCTCTTGAATCAATTCTGACCCTACTATCACTCGGTCTTCTAAACTTTCCCAACTCAACAATGTCTTGCATGGCCTTCCATATAGAGCTTCATAGGGAAACATTCCAATTGAGTTGTGGAAACTGTTATTGTAGGCAAACTCTACCAAAGGTAAGTACTTCTCCCAATGGGTTTGATTATCCATAACATACATCCTAAGCATGTCTTCCATAACTTGATTTATTCTTTCAGTTTTCCCATCTGTTTCCAGATCATATGTTGTGCTTATGTTCAACCGAGTCCCTGCAAACTTGTCCAAAACCTAAAGGTGAATTGAGAGTCCCTATCTGAAATGATTTTCTTGGGCAACCCATGCAAACATATGACCTCACTATAAAAACATTTACCACATCAATGGAATCATAAGTGTCTCTGACTAGAATGAAATGAGCACTCTTTGTCAATGTATCAACTATAACAAGAATGGAATTATGCCTCAATGATGTGAGTGGAAATCCCACCACAAAATCCATAGAAGTGACTTCCCAATTGGACATAGGAACATCATGCGGTTGTAGGAGACCTGTCGGGTGGTGATGATCATCTTTCACTTGCTGACACTCGAGGCACTTGGCGATGAAATGGACTACATCATGATTCATGCCTACCCAAAAGAAAAGATTCCTCATGTCCACGTACATTTTCTTCACACTCGGATGCACACAATAAAGTGCTCTATGAGATTCCTTGAGTATGATGCTTCGAATATCCCCACCCTCGAGGATGTAAATCCTTCCCTGATATTTTAATAATTCATCTACTTCAAGGCTAAATCCTTCATACTTTGTCTCTAACAATCTCCCACTCTGGAGGGTTGAAGTAACCTTTAAATACCAACTATCCCCAAAACGTTTCCCCAACACTCACTCCCTCAAATTAAGTTTTAAGGGAACTAAGGAGAAGATACATGGTCTCTTGCTTAGGGCATCCATGACCCCATTCTCCTTTCCCTTTATGTAATAAATTCCAAAATCCCACTCACTCATAAATTCACTCCATCGCCTCTACTTTGCATTGAGATCCCTTTGAGTGAAGAGAGGCTTTAAGATTTCATGGTTTGTTTTGAGGTCAAAGATTTGCCCGACTAGATAATGCCTCCAAAGATTTCGAGATAGCATTACAACTTCCAACTCTAAATCATGAGTATCATATAGCTCCTCATGTTTCTTCAACTTTCTTAACGCATACACTATTACTCCCCCATCCTGCATTAGCATGGCCCCCAATCCTTTCTTCGAGGCATCCGTGCAGACTGTGAAGTATTTTTCCATATCCAACACTCATAGAATTGGGGCACTGGTTAGTAACCTCTAAAGATTGATGAATGTAATATCACATTCCTATGTCCATTCATTCCTGACCCCTTTGCATTGCAAGGTGGTGATGGGTTTCACTATCTTTGAAAATCCTTCCATAAACCTTCAATAATAACCATCTATCCCCATGAAGCTTCTCACCTCATGAGCATTTTTCGGTACTGGCCAATCCATAATGACATTCATCTTTTCCGGGTCCACAGAAATTCCTTCACTGGAAATAATATGACTTAAATAGTGAATATATTTCTAGAAGAAAGAGCACTTTGACAACTTTCCATACAACTTGTTCTCTCTAAGGCATGACAAGACCACTCGCAAGTGTTCCTCATGTTCTCTTTTGTTCTTGGAATAGATGAGAATATAATCAAGAAAGACATGTACAAAGTGATCTAAGTACTTTCAGAATACACCATTCATGAGGCTCATGAATATTGTTGGTGCATTGGTCAGACCAAAATGCACTACAATGAACTCATAATTCCCAAACGAAGTTCGAAAGGAATTTTTAGGAATATCGCCTTCCTTAATTCTTAATTGGTGATACCCTGATCACAGATCAATTTTGGAGAAAACCACTTCTCCTTTTATTTGATCAAAGAGATCATCTATCCATGGTATTAGGTACCTATTATTCACTATGCATGATTCAAGTCCCTGTAATCTATACATAGTTGTAAGGAACCATCCTTCTTCTTGACAAAAATTACTGGTACAACCCAAGGTGAGACACTGGGCCTTATCATCCCTAAGTCAAGTAGTTCCTTCAACTGCATCTGCAACTCACAAAGTTCTGGAGTCGTCATCATATATGGTGTCTTGGAAATTATCCCCACACTAGGTTTTATCTCAATGGTAAAATCAAGCTCCCTCTCAGGAGGTAACCCTGACAACTCTTTTGGAAAAACATCCTTAAATTATGAAAAAAATGGAAATTGATTCATAGAGGTCCCTTTCCCTTCATTGAACGCTTCCACTACATATAATCGAAAACCTTTCCTCATGCAATGTTTAACCTTCATTGTCGAGATAAAGCGTAGAGACACCTTCCTCCATATACCATGAATCTCTACTGACCTTCCTTCATCATCAACACAAAGCACCCTCTTTGCGAAACATTCTACCATAGTTGGATGGGCTTCTAACTAGTCCACCCCAATGATTAGATCATAAGTCCCTAGGGAAGTGACGTACACCTTCATCCTAGTAATACGCATTCTCAGGTCTACAAGCCAATTATCGATGCTAGGTCCTATCGCTTGTTTCTCCCCCGAATCCATCTTGACTTGTTTAAATTCGTTGTACTCGTAGGCTACCAATCCACACTTTTCTAATGCACAAGGTGAAATGAAAATATCTGTAGCACCAGAATCAAATAAAATTTTAACATTGACATTATTTAGCGTAACTAACGACTCCACCATAGTGGATTGATGTTCCTCCTGACGGTTATTAATTGCTGCATAAATTTGATGGATACTACTTTCTCTTCCCATTGGGGCCTTTCCTTCTCTATGCAAAAATCATGATTGTTTCTTTGGATAATCATGATGGTAATGGGGTCCTCCACACCCTCAACAAGTAACACGAGATGGAACCTACACTCTGCCCTGTGAAGGTCTCTAAAATGAGTTCCTTCCCCTGGAACCCCTGCCCCTACTAACTTCTTCCCAAGAAGGTCATGGACTTGCTTGTGTCACAGGTTATGAGAGAAATGTTGCACTCATTGCCATTGAAATACCTATTGCAACTACCCTAGGTGTGGACCTATTACCATAAGGAGGTGGCCTAGAGATTCCTCCCCTAGACAAGGTCCTAAGGGCCTTCCCCATGAATCCAGGCAGTTGCGGAATAATTGATCTCATACCTCCGTTTAAGCTCATATGCTCTTCTGTGTAACGAGCAATTTCAACTGCTCCATCCACTGATGATGGTTTCCACATCCGTACCATGACCCTTATCTTAGGGTTTAACCCATACACAAAACATTATGCTTGTCATTGATCAATATCCATGTATGAGACGTACTTTACTAACTCCATGAACTTGATTTCATACTCTTCCACAGTTATGTTTCCCTGAACTAGAGTATGGAATGCTCCTACCTGTTGTTCCTCATAGTAAGCATGCAAATATTCCTTCGAAACCTTTCCTAAAAAATCTCCCATGAGACAGTCTCTGGGTAAGGTGCAACAGCCTCTCAAGATTACCCACCAGTTCAAGGGATTGCCTCTCAACTGAAAGATCGTTATCTTCGCTTAAATTGACGTGGAAGCATAGTCTCTCAAGGAAAAACATCTAGTCATTCCTTCCAATCATGCCTCTGCACGTTCACTTTCACATCCCCCGACAAACTCTGGGAGTTCGATTTTCTATAGCTCCTTGGTGATGTCCCCTGGTGGAGGCCCTCTATGCTTCAAGGTTACCCACTCCATATGGTGGGGGTTCCACTTCGACATCTGTTGACTGGAACCCCTTTAACGTCTCATTAATAGTCTCTAAGGAGGGAAATATGAGAGCGAGCTTGGGTGATGGCGGTGGTGACAATGGCGTTAGTGGTCCTTGCAATGATTCCCCTCGACCTTGATTTTGATGAGTCCTAACCATCTTGAATAATTGAATCTGCATCCAAACAAATGCTTATTATAAAAGGGGTTTAAGTCATTCCATTTTTTACTTAAACTTATACTTGCAAACATAGGGTTAGGCATAAGTTTCTTTATACTTGTCTGTAAACAGACATTGCTCCCATAAGGTAAGTGGCTAAAGGTCGAGGTCAAAAGACTCTAAGCTTGGTAACTTCATCTAAGTAAGCTACTAATTCTCTTACCTTGCTAGCTATGCTAGCACTGCAAAGTACTCATCTATTAGTCCAACTTGCATCATTAACGAATATTAAACATCCCCCTTTTATAACCCATTTAAGTCCTTATAAATTTTAAATGGATTAATGTGATTTTAAACATAATGTTGATTAATTACTATAAATCAAACAACCCATTATCATAGGTTAAATCTATTAACCTAAGTTTTAAATTAATCTCCCTTAACATTATAATAAGTTTAATCAACAAATTAATGTTAATCACTAACTTAACCTTAGTGACATATTATAATATATGTATGATATTATATGATGTAATATTTTAATATTACATTTACTT
>JZKD02S1622575.1:30962-41921 GCA_000966675.3 Picea glauca | reverse complement strand
TACCATGTAGGGCTATACTTCTTTGATTCCTTTGTTGATTTTTGTAGCTTTGGGCATGTATTATCACATGACCCTAGGTGTTGGGCATGTGGGAATCATCGTGGACACCACATCACACTTTCAGTTTGGTGAAAACCCCCTTGGATTTGAGTGGGGGATTCATGGGCTTGATGATGGGATTTGTGGGCTTGTGTTGGGGCTTCACACCCACAATGAAAGCCTAATTTTATGTTGACTTGTGGAGGGGCTTCTCTCTTGACTTCTATGTAGAGTGTGTGGAGACATGATGGAGCTAGAATAAGTGAGTCTGCACTCGTGCTAGGAGGATTGGTGATCTCAACAAAGTGAAAGTTTGCAAGGAGGAAACTCTGGCCCAAGAGAGAGAAGTGAAGAAGGTCACATGTGTGGAGCAAAGTTTTTGTACCATATGCGGTTTGCAGGAGGATGAATCGTGTATATACGTGGATTGAAGATGGACAAATCACGTATAGGGTATACACGATTTGTAGTGGAGAAAACAACATATGTCCGCGGGTTTCCAATAAGGTGAATCACATATCTGATTTTTCTAGGTAGGTATAGATCCATACAAGCTGACATGTGACGTCAACAGGCCGTAAGGTGGTCTACAACAAATTCATGGGCAAAGGATATTTCCAGAATATTGTTGAGGTTTGGCATTTTGATTTCTATGGTTATTGAAGAACAATGTTGTCCTCATATTTGGTGACATTGTATTGGATGAGAGGACTGGTTTGGTCCTCAGTCTTGGTGACATTGAGAGGACTAGTTTTGTGCTCAGATTTGAAGAATTCGATAAAGTTATAAAACATAATTATTGTGTCTCTTGTGTATTGATGATTCATCTCTGATATTGTTGTTTCTGCTGCATATGTTTTCAGTCAATAATTTTAGTGTAAAAATGTATAATGATAGTTAAATCACTAGGTAGCAATTTTCATATCTGAAATTAGTCATATAGAGTTGCATGTGAAAATTGACATGGTATCAAAGCTTGGGATTTGAAGAGAAGGTGATCATCTTGAGACACATTTTGGATATAGAACTAGATGAGTGTTTTTCTTGTTCTTGTTCCTAGCAGGTCACATGTGATAGCTCTGAGAGGGGGCTACAGTGACGGTTATAGGTGGAAACAAGTTAGATGGTCTTTGATTTGAGACATGGAGAGGGCTATTGCAGCTCGATGGTGTGGTAGGTTGGGAGTTCTGGTGAATTGGTAGAGAGCCCAAATATTAGTAGTATGTTGTGTGGAAGATTTCCAAACCTATGGTTGGACTTCTGATGGATTGTCATAGTGAGTTGCGATGGGTGCAACTCAGATGATTTGGAACGGATGAGATATTTTCATGTGTATCACAAGTTGACGAGATAGAGTCTTCATCAGGCTAGAGAGTTGCACATTGTCGAGGTATGAATATGTATGAGGTATTTGACCCAGGAGGATGATGACACTTGCATAGATGAGTTGTGGTGGTATAGAGTAGACTAGACTGTGTGTCCAACCACAACTTGAGACTATTCAGGGAGATGACACATGTTTAATTGCAGTGTGTATGCACAAAGAGTTTTGTGACTTGGATGATGGACTTAGAAGAAGTTCATTGGATGATCATGATTTGGGTAAGAAGGATACTTGCCTTGGAGGATTGCATAGTTCTTATACAATGAGAGCCACTAGCACATGATAGGGGCACAATATTTGTTCATGAGTTTCACAATGTCTTACTCAGGTATGTACGAGGAGCTTAATAGAAGGACCAGAGATGTAGTACAAGGATCTGCAGTAGTGGTATTCCAGACAAAGTCAGGGGGTGTGTTGTGAGTGGAAAATGTGCTATGGGTGCCAGGAGTGTGTTCTCAGACTCAACGGTTGAGGAGAAGGACTATGCGGTTTTGTTCCAGGATAGAATGGTGTTATTATATGTTGATTTGGTCTTCCCGGGTCTTCAGAACCTTTTGTGCAGGGGATCTGTGCACAAGATACATTGCCATGGTTTGATAGGATATGGATTGATTGTATCCAGGAGGAGATTCAGTTGATGTCCAAGGATGATTTGGATGGATTGGTGTTGTTTGTTCCTAGACGATCTATCTTCAAATTAGCGGTGATTCTTGGAGTTAGGGAGGGAAGGGGCCAACCTATGCATGTTGTGACTAGCAGGAGCAGAGAGATAGATGAGGAGGAGCAAGTGGCTCGACCAGTGGTGAGGCAGGTGGCCCCACCAGTAACACAGAGAGAGAAGGTAACTCCACTAATGGTGAGGTAGGTGGCCCCACCAATAACACAGAGAGAGAAGATAGCTCCACTAATGGCGAGGCAGGTGGCCCCACCAGTGGTGAAGCAGGTAGCTCCACTAGTGCTACAGGCTCAGAGGGAGCTAAATTTTAGAGGGAGTCATCCCTCAATATATAGTAGGGAGTAGCATCCTCCGAGGACCGTGTAGATTTCAATAGACATGGAGCAGGTAGATCCAGAGGTTGTGTAGACTCGGAGTGAGTCCGACTTCAGAGGAAGTAATGGGGCTCAGAGGGAGAGTTAGTTTCTCAATGGGATCCAACCTTCAGGTCTAGATGGGAGAGAGGAATCTTCCAAGAATTTCAGGCAGGTGTCATGGGTTGAGGAGGCCATACATGAGGTTCGGAGGAAGGAAGCTTCTAGGAGCAGGATGTATTCCAGGATGGGATCATGTTAGACAACATTATTTTCTTCAGTGACCGAGGATGTATCCAATTAGAAGGATTGGAGAGAAATAATTGCTTCGGTGACAAAGGGAGAAACCGATAAGACAGATTGGAGAGCAGTTGTGGTAGAGGATCCAATACGAGAGACAAAGATACTTCCAGGTGGTGAAGGAGGATGAAATTACTCCCTCGCTAAGAGGGAATGTTGATTCTTTGGTAGCATCGAGATTCATTCCCACTTGTGGAGTGTGGTGAGAATACCTTCCTCACTAAGAGGGAGTGTTGATTTTTGTAGCTTCGGGAAGGTATTCTCACATGACCCTAGGTGTTGGGCATGTGGGAATCGTCATGGGCACCACATCACACTTTCATTTTGGTGAAAAACCCCTTGGATTTGAGTAGGGGATTCATGGGTTTGATGATGGGATTTGTGGGCTTGTGTTGGGGCTTCACACCCATAGGGAAATCCTAATTTGATGTTGACTTATGGAGGGGTTTCTACATTGACCCCTAAGGATTGTATATAAAGAAGAGACGTCATTGTGATATTACACATCATGTAGAGTGTGTGGAGACATGATGGAGCTATCACAAGTGAGTCTTCACTTGTGCTAGGAGGATTGGTGATCTCAGCAAAGGGAAAGTCTGCAAGGTGGCGAATTTGGCCTAAGAGAGAGAAGCGAAGAACGTCACATATGTGGAGTGAATGTTTTGTACTATACACAGTTTGCAGGAGGACGAAGCATGTATATTTGTGGATTGCAGACAGACATATCGCGTATAAGGTATATGCGATTTGCAGTGGAGCAAACAATGTATGTCCAAGGGTTTCCAGTAAGGTGAATCACGCATTTGATTTTTCTGGGCAGGTACATATCCGTACAGGTTGACAGGGACGTCAACAGGACGTACAGGTGGTCTACACCATATTTGTGGGAAAAGGAGATTTCCAAAATATTGTTGAGGTTTGGTCTTTTTATTTTTATGGTTATTGAAGGAGAAGGTTGTCCTCATATTTGGTGACATTGTATTGGATGAGAGGATTGGTTTTATCCTCAGTCTTGGTGACATTGAGAGGACTAGTTTTGTCCTCATATTTGAAGAATTGGATAAAGTTACAGAACATAATTATTGTGTCTCTTGTGTATTGATGATTCATATATGATCTTGTTGTTTCCGCTACATATGTTTTTAGTCAATAGGTTTAGTGTAAAGTTGTTCAATGATAGTTAGATCACTAGGAAGCAATTTCCAGATATGAAATTAGTCACATAGAGTTGCATATGAAAATTGATATCCTTACTCCTCTTAACCAATCCACCACTAGTTTAGAATCTCCATAAATGTTTGTGTCAATTAATATACTATCATAATAGGGAATGACCATAATTATGGTGACTAATATGATCTCTGCATAATTATTTGTATCATTTCAAGGACTGCATTCATAAAGGATCTCGTGATTTTCAAAAATCACAATACTACCTCCAACGCCACAAGTATTCACATTTCTATTTGATGATCCATCAAATAATCCATAAGAACTATTAGGTTTGATCTATAGGGGCCCAACAATCCTTTATTTGGATTGATTTTGTAGAAATTTTGTGAATTGGATAATTCATAAATTCCACCTCTTAATTATAGGTTTCCCAAATCTTGACCCTATGCATTTTTAGCCTTAGATCTGTTATGAAATATAAATAAAACAACAACAACAATGAACACTATTTCTCCTAACAACCCCAATCCACTAGGCAATTCAAGAGAAAAGACACTAAAACATGCTAATAAGTTTCAACCTTGTAGGACAATCTTATCGTGCATAAAATAGATCTTAAAATCACTTAGGACAATTGTAAATACAAATCAAATATGTCCTATGTTATTCAATATAAATATTAAACTCCTTAATAATTGAAACCTTAACTCGTGTCAAATTCAACAAGAAATATAAGTGTTGGAAATTACAAGGCCATAAAAAAATAGATGGCTGAAAATAAAATATGCAATATAGGCAATTTTGGACAGCTCAAAACTTCATGTACGTGCATAAATAATAAGTTCACATACATACTATAGCCTTATCTAAAGGATAGTACAATCCTCTAGCTCTGTAAAATCCTAGCTAGGGAAAACTATGAAAACCATATCTCACACATAGGAGTTCCAACAAGATAGCATCACACAAGCATGTCCTCGATGGAGATATGTCTCTTCTTCTTCTTCTATTAACAAACACAACCTAGGGTTTCATCTCAAAACTCTAACCCTAGTATTCAAGATGCTCCAAGAAACCCTAGAAACTTCAAGATAAGAGAGGTAAAGAATAAATGAAGGTCCAAGAGAGAGGAAGACTAGTGCACTCCTCTAGTTGCATCTAACAAAAGAGTGATAAGAACAATTATGAATTAAAGGACTCTCTCCTTCCTTTATATATATGAGAGATAAGGGAGGAAAAAAACACACATGTGGGAATATTCCCTTACGAGCAACCTACAAATCCAAAAGTAGGCTCACACATGTGGAGCACTACACTCCAAGGGTACACATGTCAAGCTCCAACTCCAAGTTGATGCCATCCACAAGTAAGGCTCCAAAAGTAAGGGTGTTCCGAGATATGTGTCTAATGCTCCTCCTACAAGCCTTCAATCAACCTCTTAATCCATGTACTCCACTGGGTCCACTCCCCTTGCATGACATTGTCTCAATCTAGGAATCCTCAAGCCAACTCCATGCCTCCATGCAAGCATCCGAGGAATTAATCTATTGATTCCATTGTTTTTCCAAAGCATTATGGATTCCTATCTCATTTTCCTTTTTCCAGCATGCAATCCACTAATTTTCTTGTTATTTGTTATAAACATTTTCACGTTGAAAAATATTACTATCATGAAGTTGCATTATAAGATGTTGTGATAATATACTAGAACCTCCATCCCCCCTATCTAGGTATTTCTACCAATACAAACTTGCTTTCCATTTCCAATTAACCAATCATGGTTGTATCCTATTAGGGGATATGTTGTTATAGTAATTTCAATCTAACAAATACACTAGAACCAAGGGATCCATATCCATGCCTCTAGGCTTAAAGGTTCTATGTATTTGTTTTTCATAATAATTTTCTACAACCCCTTTGTAGACATAGTTCTATGTACCCCTTTCATTGCTATGGGTTTTGAGTTTCAACACCTTTTGTTCCCATCCTCCCCAATTTTGGGGTTTTAATATATTTTTCCAACTTACAAGGGGGATACATCCTTTGTGTTTCTTCCTAGCCCACATATATCTACAAAAAACTTTCCTTATTTTGTTTAGTACCCTTTATGAATATATGCCATTGACATCCAAAAGAACATGGTTTCTTTAATCATTAATTTATTAAGGTCAATATAGCACCTACGGAAATCCATCTGTTGCACCACTAATTGATCTTCTTTTCAAAATTTTCAAATAACCATAGTTAGTCATTATAAGAATAACATTTGCTTGAAGGTGGAATCCTAGGTATTTCATTGGATCCTCAATTATTTTTAATATTTGGAAGGGTGGGCGAGCTTGATTTTGTATATCCTAAATTCTCTTATCTAATTCGCTACAAGAGTATATTTCATGGTGTTTATTTCCATACCAGTTGTTAAGAAGTATGTCTAAAGAGATTCCTTAGTGAATTTTGCCTCATTGGCAGTTCCCAAACCAAAGAGTATCACATCATCTACATTATAAGTGGGAGATATTGAGATATGTTGCTACCTGTGTTCCCTTGAATTTTCCCTCTTCTTTCTATCCTTTTCATAATTATGTTGAGGAATTGTCCAAACAATCTTGTCTTAACCCACATTTAGGCTTGAAGAAATGGGTGAGAGAACCATTAATTAATAAAAAAATGCATAGGAAGGAGTAGTATAACAGTCTTCAATCCAATTTGGAAATTGGGATCAAATCCTATGTGAATAAACAACAAGGTAATGAAGGTCTAGTCTACTCTGTTATAAGCTTTTGATAGATCTAATTTGATACTTGTGAAGGGATATTTCTTTCTTTATTGAATCTAACATCACCTTTTTTAAACCAACAACATGAAACATCTACCTTCCTTCCAAGAACTCGAATTTTCCTCTGAGATCATATTGGATAATATGTGCTTCATCCTTATGGTTAAGTTTTTTGCAATGATCTTATAGAGGCAATTACATAGAGATAGAGGTCTATAAAAATCTAGGAATACAATTTTTATTTTTTTTATTTTGGGTATAATCGTGATAAAGGTAGAATTAAGAGGTATAGAAAACTTACTTGATGATTTGGATTCCTTTACATCCATAAGAAGATCCCTTCTATGAGATCATAGAAGATTTTGTAGAACTTGAAGGGCTAGCCATCCAATTTAAGATATTTTTCACTTTGGAATGAAGCCAATACATCCCTTAATGATTATTCAATGATATGAGCTCTTAGGAATTTGTTATGATTCTTCATTTACTAGCCTAGTAAAGTAAGAGAGAGTTTGGAGGAATTCCATAATATTTTTTTGCCTAGGTTTAGTAAAAATTCCCTTGAAATGAGCCATTGCTACCTTTGTTATTTCTTCAAAACCTATCTGAGCATCAACATTTTGTTAGTGAACTCTAAGATGGTATTTTGGGTTTTCTTGGCTTCAACATAAATGTGAAAGAGCCTTGTGCTTTCATCTCCTTCTTTCAACCAAGCTTTCCTTCTTTTCTGTCTCCATTTCGTGTCTTCCCAAGCTACTAACTTGTTCTCGTCTCTAGTAATCTTGTCCATGCCATATTTTGCTCCTTATAAAGTAGGCCCCGTCTTAAATTCCTTAGAAATCGACTCCATCCTACCTTCCAACTCATTTAGGTCCTTTAATTATGTGTATTTGCATCTTTGATCCATTCCTTAACATTGATCTTGACTCTTTTAAAGTTCTTATACATGGTTTCCATTGCATGTTTTCCAGAAGAAGGATCATATGACACCCATTCCTTGAGAATTAATTCTATGAATTTCTCATCTTTGAGAAAAAAGGAGTTGAACTTGAAAGGTGATGTAGGTTTTTCACCATCTCTTTCTAATTGAAAGAAGACTACATAACGATCTAATGTCCCTTCCACTGCAATCCATGATCTATATCTTCTAGTGTCAATAAATATGCTTTGTGAAACAAGAAAACAATAATCTCTTAGTGATCATTTCGTCACCAATGTTATTATTTCTCTACATGGGATTGAGATTACTTGGCTCTACATCAACTAGATGTTTGTCTGCAAACAACTTAAGGAAGAAATCAACAAACATGTTAGGCTTAGCGTCTTCTCCCCAAACTCCTCTCTTTTAAGGGTTATATTTAAATCTCCTCCACCAAGGATTTCCCTTGGAAGAGAGAAGTTGTTCAAAAAATTCAATGAATGGTCCTTCCTATAAAGATAGGGTACATACAAATTAACAAAATACATGTCCTTATTCAAGTCCTTTACATTTAAGGTGCAAATTATAGTAGATTCTAAGAACAAATGGTTCTTGAGTATGCAAAAGTTCTTCCATCCTACAAGTAGCCCCTTTGATATCCCCTTGACATCAATTACAACAAAACTCCACCCCTTAAGCAATTTTGAAGAGAATCAATAGCATCATTACTACTCACCATGGTTTCCTACACAAAGAGGACATCCAATATATACTTATAGATTTTGCTATTTAGCACTTTTGTTTCAAGGGAGACCATAATCCCCCTATGGTTATGAATTAGAAAAGCATCACTTACTACCGTAGGAGGATTTTCCTTCTCTAAGGGCATCTTCTATTGACTTTTGTTTTCCTCCACTATCTTCATCCTCAACCTTCCTTTTTTTCCCATTTGGATATGTGACTTCCTCCCCTTTGTCTCATGTGAGAGCATTTTGTCATCAATCTCCAACCCTCCTTTGGGGATCTCACTTGAATTGGTCTTCTTTCTTCTTTTGGAAGAATGTAAATGATACCTTTTCTTTATGGATGTGAGCCCCACTTTATCAGAGGATAATGATTATCTTGGAATTTCCATTGATGTATGTTTCTTGTGCTTCTACTCCATGCTTATCTAATCTTGGCTTCCATGAGTATACTCTAGTGTGATAGGTCCAAGACCTTGTGCCTCTTTCATGTTCTTAAATTCCATCTTCCAATCTTCATCTCTTATTGGAAATTCAATGTACAATGGAAGTATGGGTTAGGTATTTGTAGTTTTCATAGCTTCTTTTCCCTTGAATTCGTACTCGAGAGCCATATCAAATTCAAATTGCATATTAAAGTAGGAGTTGCCTTGCTGACTTTGGAAAAGTAGATCCTCTTGAGTCCTTGAGGGAGTATTTCTAGCACCTTCCCCACTCTCCTTGTCTTTGAATGGATAAATATGTGCTTCAAGGTCCCTCAATCTAGGAGAAGGACACTCAACCCTTATCAATTAAGTCTAGTTCCATTATCTAGATATGCTTTGCATAATTGTGGCCTCAAATAGGAAGTGTCTTTCACCCCTATCTGGGCAATAATTCTTAAGGTGGTCATAATGTCTGCATTTTGCACATTTTAGAGGAACTTTTTTATAGTCTAGTACCTAACAATATTCATGATGCATCCAACCACTACGTTGATAATATTTGCATACAAAATCAACCCATTGAAGTGGCATTGCATTCTATGGTTCTAGTTTTATCATCCATAGTGGTGTATCTACCTAATGCATTGCTTACGGCCTTGAAAACTACTTCTATCCAATTTTTGGAGGCATGTATGGAAGCTTGATCTAGAAAGAGGCTTTGTTTGCTCCAACTTTCAGGGGATCAACCTTTGTTCCCTAAGTGAATGCTTGAGTGTTTATCCTCCCAAAACCAAATCCCACTAGCAACAATATCTATGCTTGTCGAAAGGATCTAAAAACGAAAGTAATATAACCTCTTTTCATAAGAAAACAATGTCAGTATTACCCGAACAATGATTCCCATTTTTTTTTTATCCATTGTTTTAAACATTTCTCACTGATGTTAGACCTTGAGATATCCCCAATAAAGTAGTCTCTTCATAAATCCTGGATCTCTTTGAAACAGTCTATGATTCAAATTCAATTTTCATTTTTTCTTGTCTTAGTTTAATCCCCTGGGTTGCTATGGTTCAAGTTCAATTTTTGTTTTTTCTTGTCTTAGTTTAATCACCTAAATTGCCCTCTTGTGATTCTTGAAATCCTTTCTTTGATTATAAATGTAAAATTTCTCCTTGGTTATGTTTTCAGGGCTTCTATTCCTCCTTATACATTATGAGATGCAATGTTAGGAGGCGATTCTTGTTTCCATGACTCCCAACGTATTCATCAAATATTGTAGCGCCCTCCATTAAACTTAGATGTTGATTGTAATTGCGTAAGCAGAATGGGAAGGGCCCGCCCTTGTTCACTGAGAAACCATAAATTAGAGACACTCCTCTACCGTGATTCACAAGCTCTTCCTCATTGCTTTCCTTCAACGCCAAACCATCGATTCCCCACCCACTCATCTACCAAATCACTATTTTAGTCGGCCTCCCAACGGTCTTCCGAACCTGGCTCTCGAGGCTAATCACAAGCCTGCCACCTCGAAAAATGAAACCATTGAACCACAAGGGGAGACCACGTCGACTTGTCTCCACCCATGAGGCATGGAATCCACGTGAGCTTTTATTGGTGTCATGCAACTGATGCTACTTGAATTATTTGCACATCACGGGACAGGACAGAAAAGACAAGCATTTTATTTTATTTGGAAAATTACAATTCATGACAAATATTTTATTGGGATGAAGGCGGTCGCCCCCACACATACCTAAATGAATATTTAGGTATACTTTATGTTATCATATATGAGGTTGTTTAGTCTTCGTGAGCACAATTTGTTTTTTTTTTAAATTAAGATGCTAGTAGCAATGCATTATTCTTTATTTTTGGTGTTTATTTTTCATTTATTTATTTTATGTATTTTATTATTATATTGTGTAAGGGTTATTTTTGTAATTAATGTTATATAATTTGGGTATATATTATTTGATTTTAATGTAATTTGGATAAGAAATTTAATGTTCTCCAATATTTATATTACAAATATATTGTGTAGTGTTAACATTTGATATTTAACATCACAACAATCATTATAAATATGTTGGATTTTACATTCAAAATATGAACTTCTTTATCTTTATTTTGAGTTAGCTTACTCTTTAGCTTTTGCATTAATTATTAGATTT